>OMLI01017110.1:0-10396 GCA_900302605.1 Rondeletia loricata
CGCTCCCCTGCCCCACTAACATTACATCCCTGTCTACAAAGCACTTCTAACTTCCTGTAATCCTCAATGAGCCTTGATTTCTTTGGATTGGGGAGTTTCCAAAATCAACGCCATCCACATCCACAAAATCAAGGCTCATTGAGGATTGCTGGAAGTTACTGATAAGTGCTTTGTAGACAGGGATGTAACGTTAGTGGGGCGGGGGAGCGGCGCTCCCTCACTTTTTTGTTCCAAATTAATAAAGTCTAAAGTAATAATTAGCCATGTGTATTCAACATCTGTTGGTTTTAAAAATGTGTTTTGAAGCCAAATACAAAAGTAACTCTGTGTTCAAAAGATTCACTGGGGATGTGCCACACATTAAAAGCTGTAAATGTGAACTAGAAACAGAAAAATGGCACTGACTGGCTATGTGTTTTATTCATTGAATCTAATATGATACATTTAAAATGGTCAGAAATGCGCTTTTTTGTCACTCACTTTTCAGCTGCGGATATGCAACTCTTTTTAGGGTCAAATTCTGGGTTTTCACCCTTGCTGCTAGGGTTTTCAACTTTGCAATGTTGGCACCTCTGCTCTCGGCTGAGGAAGAGTTTTTCTGCCTGTAGCTCTTATCAAATGGATTAGAACAAAGTTAAGTAAGCAAGTTTTATTCTTTGATATGTAGATGCACAAATCAGTCAGACCTAATTATACGAACAGGAATATCATAAGGGAGAGAGGGCACTCTGGTACCATGGCCTTATCCTTTAAGATGCATGCCAAATAAGTTTAGACGGGAGGGTATGTGAAAGTTTATGTAATATACTTTTCTGTGATTGACAACCTACCCGACACTATCTGAAGTGTTGTGATGCGGTAAACCTCACCCATCTGGTACACCAGGCAAGTTACAACAAATGCTAAGAATTATTTGCTAATGCTGTTTGTCCCAGGAATAATAGAAGCCTCTTCAGGGAAGTTAGTTTGCCTAAAATGTTTCGAGTAGTTCCTGGTTGGAGGAGAGCCAGCCTCCCAAATACTTCATCTATTCATCACTCCATGTCTTCCTCATTTTCTTCTCCTTTCTTTCATTTAGTCTTCATTTCTGTCAGCACCTTTTGTCTTAAAATATATTTTCCAGTTAACATGGACTCCTGTGTTAATTTAAATGTTATCTACTTGTAGGAAAATACTGTGTGTGTGTGTGTGTGTGTGCTGTTGAGACTCAGCAGCCCTTATTAGGCAGTGCTGGCAGCAGGAAGTGGGTTGTGGCTTTGGTGCTGTGTCACAGGAAGTAGCAGATTGTATCACGGGCGGGACAGATGGAAGGAGAGTGGGAGAGGGAGAAGAGGTGGATTAGGGAACTATAGGGAGAACAAAGAGAAATGAGGAGAGGATGAGGAATGGTAAAGATTTGAATTGACAGTCTACCACCTTTACATTGTTCTGTCTCTCTCTCTGCTCCGCTCTAGCACCTCAAATCAATTCACTATTTACTATGAATTGACTCCATACTTGTTCTCTTTCTCTATTTCACCAACCATCTATTTTTTTCTTGTTTTGTTTTTTCCTTCCTTGTAGGTGTGACTGGCTGCATATGTGTGATCTGTGTGAGACAGTATACATTACATTTGTACATTTTAGGCATCCTTCTCTTATTCAGAGCAACTTACAATGAGTGCAAGTAGAACAAGGCAGCAGTAAACATGTCGTCCCCCACGAATGATACAGACCCCCTCTGAGCCAATCAGTAACAAATGTCACCTTGTTTTGTCCTGTAATTGTAGAGCCCCCCTTGGGCTAATGAGTGTAATTTTGAAAATGCCAGAACGCAGTGGTGAGATGCATCATTCCCCAAAGTTTTGACCAAATCTGATCAGCAGTGTCTGAGATCAATTGTGATGGATGAATGATGCAGACTGATCCATACTTGACTGATATTTAGGATAATGTTGCCAAGTTATTTTGTTGTCTCTTTTTTTTTAATAAGGAAATTACAAAGGTTTTGCATGATGGTATTGGCTGCTATTCAAGTCAAGGTCATTTTTTTTTCTGCAAGGAAAGATTTGTTACTCTTTAGACCTTAATGCCCATAATGCAAATATTCACACCCACAATGTGACTGTTATCTAGTCGTGTGTGTGTGTGCAGGCACGCCTGCGTGTGTTTTAAGTTATTTGAATGTTTTTCTCCCTTTGTGATATTATCTTTAAGTGTGTTTGTATTTAATCTCAAAGCACGTGTGTCTATTTTCTCACAAAGTGTGTGGAGGAGGAGGGTCTAGAGATGTTGATGTAGAGCAGGTGGAAGATTCCAGAGCCTCGTCTCTTTGGCAGAACACCGCTCAGCTTCCTGTCTTTGTCAGCCTCCATTGTTGTCTCGCCTCCCATCATGTTTGGGATCATACCAATCTGTTTTCTCCTCCTCCTCAAATCAACCTCTTACTGAATTCCTGCTCTTGATCTTTCACTCCCTCTCTCTTGTATTTGTATGCTCACTTGCTCAACAAGAGGATTGCCAAAGCATATTGAGATATGAACTTTTCTCAGTTTCTTGCATGTGTGGTCTCTCACTCCACAAATGCACATATCTTTTGAGCACATCAGTGCAGAATTATTCTCACGGTATCCATACCAGGGGAGGGCCTAATGTTTAATCAATCAGACCTGGGTCAAACAGTATTTGAGACACAAATGCAGTGTATCTATCTCCCAAATAGACCTGTAACTCAGGTGCAGGGTAAAACCTGAAATCAATATTGAATAAAGTAAAAAGAATACCCACATACTCACTAACAATGTTTCACTCAAATATGGGTCTTCCTCAGGGTTGCCGTTTTCTACTTTGTAAAATGGTATTTGCTAATAGCTTTTGGGGTTTGTAATAATAATAATAATAATGGATTGGATTTATATAGCACCTTTCCATCACAGTGTGATGCTCAAGGCGCTTACAGAAACCATTATTCATTCATACACATTCACGCCGGTGGTGGTAAGCCGTGGCCACAGCTGCCCTGGGGCAGACTGACGGAGGCGTGGCTGCCAATCTGTGCCTACGGCCCCTCCGACCACCACCATCATTCACACACATTCACACGAGGCAAGGTGGATAAGGGGTTAAGTGTCTTGCCCAAGGACACATCGGCATGTAAACTCAGCAGGAGCGGGAATCCTTCGATCATTGGCCGACTGCTCTACCTACTGAGCTACAGCCTGTTTTAGCCTGCTAATGCTAAGGCCTATTCAGAGTCTTGTGACAGTGTGTTGAGTTAGTCCAGATGAGGCAAGACTGGCCTGGAAGGACTGGCTCCAGTCTCAAAAATGAGATACACGATACTCTCTACTATAAACAAGCTATTTTAATGTTTTATTTTTTCTCTCTCCATTCAGTGTCAGGTCCCTCCTCTTCTTCCTCATTGTTTGGCTTCATCCCTTCCCACTGCAGTTCATACTTTATACTAGGGCGGGCAATAATTCAATGTTATCATTTATCGTCTTTCAATGGAATCATATAGTGATGAAATAATTATATTGAGTTAATGTAATTCACAATTCTGTTTTCTAAATGAATGATAAAAAAGCAACTAATTAAACTATTACAATAGTATTTGTTAATTAGTTTCATCATACTTTATATTACCATGCAGTGATGAACATCAATTTATAAATTTAAAATGTGATTTAGCATTGGTTAGCAGATATCATTATATTACTATCGAAATCATTTCTTATAAATTATCGTCATATTAATTAATCGCCCAGCTCTACTTTCTACTTGTTCCCTCATTGTATTTCATCTTTGATTTACTTAGATTTTCATTCTCATCTTCTGTCTCCTTCTCTCCTTCCTATGTCATCAGTGCCACCAGCCTCTCTTCCTCTCCCCATCTCCCCCAAGCTCACCCTCCCCCACAAGCACTATCGGTAACATCATTTGTTAGATTCACCAAAAATGGAGTTCAAGTACAAGATGGTTTGTTTGTCATTTGCACAGGGCAAAATAAATAAGAAATATGGACCTTGGTCAGTGTGGATCTTGCCATGCTTGTACAGATATAACCATGGAAAAAATATTGTTATGCAGACTTGGAAAAGTCAAGGGAAATGATATACATCTAAAAACCTTTGGAAACATCATGAGATTTGTTCATATCTCTTTTTTGTGTTTAATGTCAAGCTTAGTTGCTGGTAGTTAGGAAGGAATAATAACCAAAATCCCAAATTTACTAACTGTATCCCAAGTGATATGTTTCTCACTAGCCAAAACAAGACCTGGTACACTCAAAACTCAGTGATGTGACCCAAACATATTTGAACACATGCTGACAAATATTGATCATGGATTTGTGATGTATGTCATGGTCGTCAAGTTTGACTAGAAAATAACATTCTCTCTCTCTCACTCTTTCGCCTCCTCCCAGCGAGTCGAGTATCTGCCAGGCTCGGGCCACTGTGATGATCTATGACGATGGCAATAAGAAGTGGCTGGCGGCGGGCGCTGGACCCCAGGCCTTCAGTAGAGTCCAGATCTATCACAACCCCTCCACCAACGCCTTCAGAGTAGTGGGACGCAAGATGCAGTTGGACCAGCAGGTACATATCCCAGTTTTGTGTGTTTTCTGGGGCAGACTACTTGTCTGAGGATCTTTGTGTGTCTGAGTGTGTTTGGGTGTGTGTGACTGTGTGTGAAGGCTATGCATCTGTAAGTGTGTGTGTGTTTGGGTATATGTGGTTGTCTGTGTGCGTGTGTTTGTGTGAAGCCTGTGAGTCTGTCTCTCATATGTCCCGTGGGCATCTGTGGTTTCCTGTGGGTGCCAAAGGGCTTATGAGTAAGCAAGTAAGTGCGAGACAGTCTTTTTTGGTGTGTGCCCATGCATTGCCAGCGTCACATGCATCGAAAAAGTCCCTCATCTTGACTCACTCCTGAGATATGTACTGTATATTATATTATATATAGTTTAGCATTTCTCCCTGGAATACAGTCATGCGCTCCCAATTGGTTCTAACATCAGTGTCCTATAAAGACCGTATATCTCCAAGGTCAGCTAGAGGTTTTGTCTTATACCTTTATTACCCCATGGAGGGTTTGCTGAGCATGCATGCTTTTTTTTTTCAGAGCGAATCAACACTAAATCACATAGGGCAGACATTTTTTTCCACACTGCTCTATATGTGTTGAAACTTTCAAGCATGTTGCACAGAGAGCAGTGCAACACAGATTTTCCACCCTTTGTGATTTTGTGTTGTTACTCTTTAAAGAGCAAATAGACACCAAGCGGGGAATTGAAAGCACTTGCCAGTGTGTTGTGTGCGCTATCTGCTGTTTACCAGACATGATCAATTAAGGCTATATCTGTGATCTTACTAGTTTACCGTATATCAGTGGTACCCAAATAAATGAAAGCTACCTTGTCTTTCAGACAAAAGAGAATTTCCCTACGGGGATCAATAAATTCTCTCTTTATTA
Source organism: Rondeletia loricata (assembly GCA_900302605.1). NCBI lineage: Eukaryota > Metazoa > Chordata > Actinopteri > Beryciformes > Rondeletiidae > Rondeletia > Rondeletia loricata. The sequence goes on from OMLI01017110.1 coordinate 5,452, forward strand.
TATCAGCTGATAAAGGTGGGTAGATGCTATTTCACAACTATAAAGCTGGGTAAACTGAGTTGAGGTGTGTTTACACTTCACTACGTCCCTGCTCTCCCTGCTGCCTCAGTGTCTCTCTCCTTCTTTAAACATTCAGAACTCACAAGTGTTCCCCAGAGACGGGTCTTAAAGTGGACGATGTTTCCTGAGAGATAGTTGGCCTGCTCAACCATTTCCTGTGACAATTTAGGAAGAAGCCCTTCTCCCTGTTCTCTCTTTCTGTCTGTCTGTGTGTCTAATCTATACCCATAGGGAGAGGGAGAGTACAGGTGGCTGTATCATCCGTCTGTCTCCATGTACCCCTCCTGCTGAGAGTGACTGTCTGCATATAGAGCAATTTTTGCTGTGGTTACACTTGTCTTTTAAATTTCGGTTTATACATCCTGGCATAATGGGATGATAAACTTTTGCGTTGAAAAGATGGTTGGGTAACCATGGTATTTTGTCTTCAATAATTTTTCAGGTTTTTCTTTTTTGCTGCTTCCATTCACTTAGAATAGGAGATCAATGTTCCTGCCTTTTTTCCTGTTGGTGTTTTAGTGTATCTGATTTCCCTGGTCTGTCCCTCCTTGTCTGGCCTTTTGACAGGACTGCGCAAAGGTTAGGAATACCACTGTCTGCGACAGCTGAACTTGCTACCCTCTCTTTTTGGCGCGTGTTGCCCGCTATGATATTCACCCTGACAGGCTCTCCTCTCCTCTCCCCTGCTCTGCTCTGTGGAATTCAGAGGCTGTTAAACAAACAGAGAAATGGCGCATCAGCACATTCAGGCCACGCTCAAACCCAGAGCCTGTTTTCCTACTGGTTCATCGGCTTCACGCCACCTGCTGGGTGGAATATATAAACCAAAATAATCCAACCAAAATAATGTGCCTATTATATTTGTATACATTAGCACGGATGTGGTTTTGTAGGTTTAATTGTTTAAAAAAAAAATTGGACATACAACTCCCATTCATTTATCATGAGAAACTACCCTTTTCCTACAAATTTCCTGCTTTTTTCCCTGCCCTGATCACACCCCTGCTTAACTCCTGACCAGAGGATTTGGTTTAATGTTTTCAAGTTTGTTCTTTTAAATGTCACCATTTGTCAAGATATAGAGAAAGTATTCATTTTGCTCTCCGCTAATACCAATATGTCTCCTTTTATTGCTCCTCTCTCCCCTTCCTCCATCAGGTGGTGATAAACTGTCCAATCGTGAAGGGCCTGAAGTACAACCAGGCCACACCCAATTTCCACCAGTGGCGGGATGCACGGCAGGTGTGGGGGCTCAACTTTGGCAGCAAGGAGGATGCTACTCTATTCGCTAATGGCATGATGCACGCTCTGGAGGTGCTCAACTCCATTGCAGACGCAGGTAATGCAATACATGAGGTCTCACCGCAGTACATTCTCAGTAGCATCAGCATTTATTGTTATTTACTGTATTTTTCTGTATGTTTCCCACATATTCTGTATGTGTGAGAAGTGTTGTGATTGCACTTGTGTCTTTTGTTTCACTTGTGGTGTTTCAGTGGTAAAGTATTTTGGATTCACTGAAGAAGTACTAACACTACTTCTACTAACACCATCTTACAAATAGACAAATGTGTTTTTTCCACTGCACAAGTACTGTGCTGTACCCGTGCTGGACCTGGGTATGGTTTGGCACAGTACGGCATAGGATTGGTATCCTTTGGTTTTTCATCGTAATTTTGACCATATGGGACCCTGTCCAGAACACACGTTGACTATAGTTACAGCTGTTAACCTAGGTTAACGTAAATAGTGACTTACCCGTTTCCTTCTCAGTCTCGTAGTCCCCTACAGTTGATACTCTTCCTTATTTTCGAAAACACTTTTCCATTGTGCGCTGCAGAATTAATACTGTTCTGCACTTTGTCTTTGGCCCATAATGTGATCAGCGCTTGTATTTCTTCTGCTTCCCATTGTTGCAGTGTTTTGTCGTCGTTTTCCATTGTTAGTTTATGTTTTGTCTCTTTCTCAACTTTCTCTGACTTTCCACTTTCATTCAGTTTGTTTACGCCAGCTGGCTATTTAAAAAAGGTGGTTGTGATTGCTGACCCTGTGCGTTGCTCATGCGTTGCGTGATAACAACAATCCTGCCAGCACCCTTTGAAAGCGGACTGGTATCAGATACATAAGGGTGCTGTATCAGCACGCTTTTACTGTACCTGAACCATACTGAACTGTGAACAAAATATATTGGAAAAACATACTGTACTGTGACAGCACGGGTACAGTACGATAAACTTGCAGTGGAAAAATAATAAATCGCCTTAAGCACATGAACATGTAAGATATCCTTGTCTAGAGATGTAAATACTCATGAAAAGGTTTAGCAGGGTGGAATAGTGGTTAGGAAGACCTGGCTTCAAGCCCCTGTAACAGCAAACATCTCCCCTGCTAACTTGTCCTTGAGCAAGACCTTGAATCCCTACAATCTTTACGGGCCACGGTTCTGTAGCAGACCCTGTTCTGTGAGCTCTCTTGAGGGGGGCAAACAAAAAGACAAATTTCTCCTTGGGGGGATCAGCAGAGTATCACCAAAAAAAGAAAAGACATTGCTGTAGATGGTTTTAAAATACCTAGAACAATTTATATGACAATTCCCTGCAGTGTCCACCAACATATTATGAGCTTCCAAAAGGTCATATCAAAGAGCATGTTCTATAACAGGGATGGGTAAATATGTGCCATGGAGGGCCGAGAGTCTGCGGGTTTTCATTCTAACCAAAGACAACACCAGGTGTCATAGTAAGAATTTTTTCTGTATTGTTTTGGCAGGCTATGCAACCCTCCCCCGCCCAGTGTCAAATGGACCATCTCCGGAGGAGCTTGAACAACAACGGAGGTACCAAAACTAGACTTCCTGGGGAGTGCGGTACCTCCCTTTACTTTAACATCCAAGCCAGGTTTCTACACAGGTCTAGAGCCTGGATTCAGCACAAGGGATAGTTACATCAGTATTGGTCAAAAAAAATAAAAAATAAGCTTTGCTTTGGAAGCAAGTTGGATTGTTATGTGGTCTAGTTGGTTGTGCTTTGAAGCCATGTGAAGTAGATGTCCCCAGAAGATTTCATCATCAGTTCAAGCGAAGTACCCTTGGGGTTTAGTTGCATAACAATCAACAGTCAGTCAAGCTGTCTTGGCTTTGTGGTAGTCCTATTGGCACAGTTTTGCACACACACATATGTAGAGGATTTGACGGCATTAACCTCACGCTGCTAAACCCTCAGTCAGCCCCTTTAGGTTAAAGGTTAAAAAGACAAGGAAGGCCAACACCTCTCACATCAACCCTACTGCACCTTCATCCACCTATCTGTTCCTCCAATGAGGGTCATTCTGTTGACACCACTAATGCCCACAGAGTCATGGCATTAACCTTTTAATCTAATTTAGCCTGAATGGTAATATGTTACACAGTCAGTGAGGCTTTGTGATTGGGCAGAGAGACTGCCTGTCAAATTACTAGTTGCACCAGTGGTTGCCTACATGCTGGGGCTTAGGGAGTAAAGCACTACCATTAAAACATTTCCACAAATAGAAATCCAACATTTATGTTTGTGTCGGTGGATATTATTTGTATTAATGCTTTTGGGTCTATTGAGCATTGATACAGAATCACCAGAAATGTGCAGTATTCACCAGTAATGAACGTGGGTACGTGGACGCTGATAAAAGACGGGGACAGTGATCTCCCCTCCCCCTCCCCCTCCCCTGGACACACTGCCTAAGTCGACCAACTGTGCTTTAAATCACACTGGGCTACGTGACTTGGGCTGATTGTGTATGACTGTGTGTATGCGTGCATGTGTGTGGACCTTTATGTCTATGTAAATTTTTGAGTGGGTGTAGGTGTACGTTGTATGTGTGCCATTCAGTGTGTGTATAAAGCTCTTGTGAGTGACAGATGTGTTGGGGTGGAGGGGTGCAGTAGTAAACCGCTGCAGCTCGAATTAGGCCATCACGTCCAGCTGTGGACTTCTAGTTCCAGTGGTAGGCTGATCAGAAGCTGTGAAATGCACCCCCCCCATAACCGTAAAAGTCAGTATATTGAATAAAATCCTGATTCTAGCACTCCACCCCAGTGCTATCTGCCATAATTAGACAGAATTCTTTGAAAACAATGGTTGCTTAAGTAATCCAATAATCTGCGTGAGGTTTACAGATCCATTGGGGATGCCTGAAAGCTGGCATTACCCATCATGCTCCTTTCCTCTCTTACTCTCAGTAGGGACCTTGTGGTAGGCATATAGAGAACTGAATATTATAACCTATAATTTAATTTCTCTGTCCTTTTTATCCACTTATTCATTTTGAGCTTGTTTACATTTATTTGTCACAAATGTGTTTTAATCCCTGTATGTTTGTGTGTGTAGGTTGGAGCAGCAGAGGCTGGAACAGCAGGAGAGAGAAAAACAGGAGAGAGAAAAACAGGAGTGGGAGCGGCAGGAGAGAGAAAGACTGGAGAGAGAGAGACAAGCCGCCGCAGGTCAGGAAACACCTGGGCCGGTCAACATAACCGCGCTCACTACAATACAGTCCACTCCTCCATGTAAATCCCAAGTCATAGTAGTTCAGAATATTTAATTGAGGTTTTTTTCTCTCAACATGTTGGTAGGGTAACTACAGTAAATGCGTTGCACCATTGTTGCGTTGTTGAAAACAATTTACAAAGTGATCTCTAATCACAGTATACACAAACCTTAGCAAATTTCTAATTACATGATAGTGCACCGATCATCACATGGTAATCTTGTATTATGAGTTAATATCTTGATCTTCATCTCTAAATTATTCCATCCAATCATGGTTAACTGTTATTGACGGTCGCTCTCTTGTCTTTTAGTCTCCATTACTGCACCTCCACCGGTGGCCCCTGGAGGCCCTCCGCCTCCTC
>OMLI01017120.1:6798-18530 GCA_900302605.1 Rondeletia loricata
ATTGCTCCCGTTGAGCAGCCTGGCGCCCTGCGTGGTTGCCTCCGCCAACGGTGTGTGAATGTGAAGCAAAATCCTGTAAAGCGCTTTGGATAAAAGCGCTATATAAATGCAGTCCATTTACCATTTACCATATAACAGCCTAAATGTTATGCATGCAACGCAAAGAAAACTGACTGAAACCAATGCTGTGATAGAAGATATACTTTATTCAATGATAAATAGACTTTTATGTATTTTATATACAGCTTTTACATCAAATATTTAAAAAAAATCACACATCAAATAATAACAACTATGGATTGCACATCTTTGGAGTCTAAGTGTTTGAGTCTCTAAAGTCCCAGTTCGCAGTCCTTTAGTAGAAATGTGGGTTGTGCATCATGAGATGCGGGGGGCGGTGAGAAACCATCTGCTGTGGCAGGGCGAGCTGTGGGACAGTGACCGGGTAAAAGGCCTGGCCGGCCGGGGAGTACTGGAGTCGCTGTCCGCCCAGGCTGTGGTACTGAACCGGGAGTAGGGGCTGGAACATCACCGGAGGGATTGGGGGAGCAAAGTAGTCCTGCACCTCCCGTTTCAGCTTCATCCTCCTGTTCTGAAACCAAGTCCTCACCTGAAAGACAGAAAAAATGATCATCATTATCCACGCATAATTAATTGAATTCAGAATCAGGGACTCATTTATCCCCTTTGGCATTAGACTCCCTCATTTGCACATGAAATGATGCAGCCTTGATGAAGTGTTTTGTTTTTACACTGTATCTATCTATCTGCCTGGTCTTACCCAGTGATGTGTTCCCTGTCAACCCTGTCTGCAACGTTTTCCTAATTGAATTAAACCGAACTGAACACTTTATGGACATTATTTTCGCAATGTAGTCGCATCTTACCTGAGTTTCAGTGAGGCCCAGCTTCTGCGCGGTCTTCATTCTCTCCCCAGCATCCAGGTATTTGTGCTTGTTGAAGATCTTCTCCAGCTTGGTGACCTGCTCAGGGCTGAACTTGGTGCGCATACGGCGCAGCGGCCCGTCTCTCTCCGCCTCGCTCCCCTCGTCCACAGAGAGACCCTCCGAGGAAGCCGCCTCGCTGTCGTACCCGGAGGAGTACCCGCTGATTTCTGAAACTGAGGGAGGGAACACACTGGTTACTGAATCTGCTTTCACGGCAAGGTTGCATCTAACGACATAAACGCACAATGAGAGTTGTGGCCTACTTACTTGGTGAGGCGCAGCTCGCCGGATGAAAAGGTGAGCTGGATTCCTGATGGCCGCTGTTCTCCATTGGATCCATGCGTCCAGTGGGCTTTGATAGCTTTGGCTGCAGGTAACCCTTGCCATAAGATGTAGGTGGACTCGGCTGCACCATGCAAGGAATATGGGGTCTGAGCGTTGGCATATTCTCCATGGCGGCTCCGTGGTCCTCTTTGGTGCTGTGATGGCTCTGGGCCAGCCAGTCCACGGAGAAGTGTTTCACCATGCTTGCAGTGCTGGTCAGCGACCTGTATTTCCAAGGAGGGTCAGAGGAGTGTGTGGTGGCAGCTCCTCTCCAGGGGCCGGTTTTATAGGGCCTGGCCCTCGCTGCAATTTGCATTTTAGAGGCCTTGTTAACGCCTGATCGATCCCGATGATTAGGGGTTAATGGCTCGTTATTGAAGTCTTTACATATCCTGTGAGTGTGTGAAGACCTGGCGCCGCCGAGTCTGTGAGAAAACCCCTGAGCTCATACATTTGTCCGCCCCGACTGAAACTGGGGCCCTGCAGAAACAGCTGTACCTCCAGCAGAGGTGGAGACAGTACAGGGCACTTTCATGTTGGTGCATACAGTAGCCCCGAAGGAGGAGGGTAAAAATGACGAGTCTTATCTGATTTAAACCTCTCAATTTGTATACAATTTCGTAGTGATGCTGTTTGAAGTCGCTGGTCAGAATCATAAAGAGGAAAATGTTGCGTTCCTTAATGCAGTGGTTCTCAAAATGGGGTCCAGGGACCTCCAGGGGTTCCAGGGGGTCCCGAGCAAAGTTAGGAATAGTTTCACAATAATTTGATGCACTAGAAATAATCATAAATGTCTTGGAATTACTCTTCTAATTTCACTCTCAGCACTATTAACTCCCTATGTACGGTTAAAGAATTCAGAACATCTTCCCATATAGGAAGACAACGTTTTATCAAATGGGAGGCCAACTGTAAAATTAGAAGGGATTTTTGATCACCCATGCAAACCCCTTTGGGGCAGAATATACTGTAAGGAATAGGCTTATAGTTTGACTTTAAGTGTACTACTAAATCTAAAAAGGCTAATTATTCCTATTGTCTAGGGCACAATTAAAATTTGTCAACATGAACAACTTTTTCAACCCGAAGCTGAAAAACAGAACCAGAACTTGAAGTTACAATGCTGCAGAGAGAATGATCTTTACTAATTTAGTCTTTATGGAGCAGCTCCAGAGTTTACATCTTCATAATAGGGACTCAAGTATGAAAAGTGTCTGTGAAAGCGCAGTGGAATGGGTACATTCTCTTTTTCAGAGTTGATAATAAAGATCAAATAAAAAGTCAGATATTCTGTGGGCCCACAAAATTATTTTAAATTCCTGTTCCTTTTCTATGGAGCAGCTTCAAATTTGACATGTTCATCACAGATTCAAGTCAAATTTTAAGGCCTATAGTGATCAATTTGACCGAGGAATCATAGAGAGGAAAACTGATTTTATGCGCTCAAACCAAATCTATCGAGACATAGTCCAACAGTAGATTAGAGAGTGATCATGTCACTGTCCCTTCCTAAATCCAGCCTCTAACCCAACACTTGTGCAATCAAATGGAGAACAAAAGCCAGCACAATACAGCTCCAGTGGTTTAGTATTGACACGTCCTCGATACCCCGGTGAGCCCTGGCGCCAGGTAGCTCCAGCAGCCAGCATTTGGCACAGTCGCTTCAAACTTTACAGATCAAAGGTATTACAGTAGCAACACAATTAGGGTTGATTGTCGGCCAATTCAAATGTAAATATGCCAAAACAAGCTTCAAGGAAGCTCGGGAAACCCTGGATAGGCAAACAAGCCCTTAGAAAAAGACCTAGTAATCCTAGAATAAAACTTAGAACGAAACTCTACCAATATCACAGCAAAACTGTAAGTCCCTATAGGAATATTATAGTGATACCATAGGAGATAATACCAGAAGGTCACTATAAATTCACTATTGAGTCTCTAAAGGAATATTATAGTGATTTTAGTTAGGGTGCCTATCCTCACTTCTAAATCATAATTTCTGATGCTTTTTATACTAGCAGCAATTACCTTTCGTATATATATATATATGACGACTTGATCAAAGCAAAGTCTCTAAGTTCTAAAGGAATATTATAGGAACATTAACGTGATTTTTCTTAGAGATGGCATGATGTGGATTTTACGCTTGTGAAGTCCCCACATATTTAAAAAAAAGTGATCATGTAAGCTGTCTTCTTTTAAAAAGGACTAAAAAATATCGCATGATCACTGAGATTAGGTGCCATGTAGACCAAAAGAGACAGCTCTCCTGGACTCAGCGAGCAACCTTGAGGGATTTGAGGCCCTCTTCTGTGAGATCTGCCCCCATGGACAATGCCACTAAACGGATCGTTTAGCCAGGACAATGCAGATAAGAGGCTGTGTCCACTGTCTCCTCTATCGGTGATCTGTCGCTGTGGAGGCCGGAGTCGCTCGGCCTTTTGGGGCTCTTTATCTCTGACGCTTTGAAGATGCGCCCTGATCCCGTTAGATAACAATATAACCCGCCCGGGGAGTCGCCTTCACACTGCGCCTGTTTCCTCACCTCTGTCTGTCCCTCACCAGAAAAAGCTATAGTGATTGTAGTATACATTTTACTGGGATACTATAGCCTACAAACATCACAGCAAAACCCCTAGGTAAAATATATATATTGCATAACAAGTATAGACATATATGGAAGCCACATATATAAAAATATTGTATCTTTTAACCATGCATGTAAATATATACAAATTTCCACTCGTGGACAATACAACTTCTATTCTATTCTATGATTGTCAATGTGACAAACATGGTCATATAGGTTGTACATGCATTTACATGTATGTACTCACATGGTACAGAAGACATGGAATTTATTTAGATGGGTCTTTCTCAGGATATATAATCCAACAGTATACTTTGAAATATTAGCTTATCCCAGTTTATATGATTGATGAATAGATGTACTGATATTTTGAAATAACTTGCCAGCAAATAATATTCATAGATATATTTACATATAGTCAGACTCTGTGGTGTATATGGCCTTACATGGTCACATATTTTTTTGCATATAGGTTTAAAATACCATGTAGCTAGTTACTCTAGGTCAAAAATTATACCACAGAAAATCCTATAGTGATACCTTAAGAGGGGAAAAAAATACCACAAAGGACAATAAAGTCACTATAAACTCATTATTGAGAACCACAGATCTGTAAGTCCATATAGGAAGAGAGGAAGACAGGTTGGAGCTCCACAGCCCCTCTACCACGGATGTTCAAAGATTTTGCCTGAGAATAACACACTATGGCAAGAGAGGGTTCATAAAATCTCATTTATTTGGCTAAATTAAGCACATCTTTATAGCATGTCACGTTCCATCCTCGTGGTGTGTTTCATGGTAGGAGACCACGGAGGAAAGAGAGGGCAGAAAAATAGAAAAATAGACAATGACTTCACATCATTCTTCAAATAACATTTTGCACACTGACATCTCATTATGTTAAATCATCTTCTGAAATGAAAAGGTATTTACATGACAGGTAAGTTCATCTAGCTTTTGCCCCTCATGGCACACTATACATAATAAATGCATGTATTTCACACTGTGGCGTTTAAACTGAATTAATATCAGACTGTTTAAATCTCATTGTGTTAACACCTAATTGGTAAACATAACTACGTGGTCTGGGCTAAGCAAGACAGACGAAGCAAAAAACTGTCTCATGAATTTAACAAGTCCTGTATTTTGATTTTCATGTTTCTTACTGGTCAAAAACATCACAGCAACATCAAATAGCATTTTGGTGTATTTGGAAGTGCTGCCATGTTCAGTCCAAGTATGACTACAGTGTATGTAGATCTTAACAGCTACAATCATGAGAGAAATTACTGTCAATTCACAAATAATGATAAAAATGTCACAATGTCAGATTATGAAGAATGATCGCAAACTACAAACATCACCCATTACTACTGTCCTTGTGGAAGAAAAATCATAATATCAAAACCAAGCAGATACAACATTCATAAAGGAATACAGGAACATCATGCACTGAAGCTATATGTGATCAACTGTGGGACCCAAAGGGTGACGTCATATGAACCATGAATAACTTTGCCAGTGAGTCTAAACTGACCATATTCGCCAAAGTTGAGGGGTGTTTGACAAAAAGCAGGCAAATAACAGCAGACAAAGTTTTCCAGGCCCCACAGCCCTGCTCCCAGGACACCAGAAGCATCTGTGGGTTCTTGGCTTGGGCATGGAGCCTCAGCCTGGGCGTGGAGCTGGGGTGTTGACCTAGTGGCGGTGTCTTGGCCTGGGCTATGAGGTGCGACTGGGGCAGGGCTCACTGGAAGGTGGCCTTAACCCTCCTCAACGTGTCCTGGATCCTCCGCGCGTGTCGCTCGGTGGACGGCTGGAAGTTGGCATCGTTGTCGGCAGCCAAGAGGTGGATGTCAGAGGCGCCAAGCTGGGCGATGCGGAGCCGAAGGTAGACCTGCAGCTCCCGGTTTGGGCTGTAGGGGTATACAGCCTCCTGGAAGGCGTGTACCTGACTCACCACCTTTGCTATGCTCCTTGAGCCAAGGATGGATGGGTGAGAGGACAGACACAGGGGAGAGAGGTGTGTGTGTGTGTGTGAAGAAGAGCAGAAGAAGATGAACCGACAGAAGATGGGGAAACCACAGAGATGCAGAACAAAAGGGAAAGTGAAAAAGTACCAAAAAGAACATTAGATGCATATTGTACCCTGCTACTCTTCTGAATAGCATCATCAGCTTCGTATGTGACCTGATTTGGAGAGTGCCGGTGTAACCCTGGGTCTAGAGTACCCAGCTGTGTCTCTGCCTCTCCCTGCTTCTTCTCTTGACCCCAGCATCTGGCTACAACCAGGCGCCTCTCAGCATCTGTCCTGAAATCTCTTTTCCAATCACACCCCATCCCACGGGCGCCATCTGGTGCAACACTGGCACCGCTACCACAACCCAAATCCAACAGCTGTGTCATTACCATCCAACCGCCGCTTGTCGTGACCTCAGCATCTGGTCAGCCATATTGGAGCGAAAGAGAAGGACACAGGAAAACGTGTCCTCATAGCAAACTTGGCCGACTTTGTCACAGTTGGATACTCGGGGTGTGGGGAGACAGATAATTTTCAGTTATTAATGCCTCTGATTGTTGATATTTTGTGTCAATACTAGGATGGGCACCAGCCTAATTAAAACGGATGTATGCACATTTAACCAACACACAGGATCTGATTTAACTATCTCTTATGAAATTAAATTAGGGAAAATGCCTACATACAGTACAAACGTGGCTTGGATGTTAGAGGAAGGGGTGGGAGTGGGGTGCCGGTGTGTGTGATATTACACTGGCATCTCTCTGTTTTGTTGAAATAGGCCCAGGGGATCTACAGAAAGCTCAACAATAAATTCTGGTGTCCCAGATGTACCAACCCTCTCTATACCTTCACTCAGCACCCATGAGACCTACACTCATTACTCATTACAGATCTAAAAGCTATGTGGATTTCCCCTCACCTGAGCTTGGTCCATTTGTAAGCTCCAGTGGCGAGGGTGAAGGCTCCTATCTCCAGCTGTTGGATGTGCATGGCCAGGATGTGCACTGAGGGCAGGGTGGGTCTTCTCCTCATCTGCTCTCCCCCCATCAGACACAGGTCGTCACTCTTCAGAAACACCTGAGTAGAGAGCAATTCATCCACACGGTAAATCAGTTAGCGCTTGACTGGAATAGAGCATTTAGAAAATGTCCAATTAAAACAAAATCTCAGGCACTTTAATAATAATAAGCATGCCTAATGTAGCAGCCTAATATGGCTGAACAGCAACACCCTGAGAAGATTTGACATTTTTGTGATCAAATTCAACCTTTTTATATTTCAAAGCCAAGAAAGCATATACCTTTTCCTGAATAAAAGTGACCTAGGAAAGTTTCTAGTTATGCAATGCATTTCATTTTCTGCATGGCATTGTGAGAAAGTTTTATTTTGGAGTGCTAAGTTGGTAACTGAGTGCATGTTGTCTTTTGAGGGCAAGTTTCAGAAGCATGGCCAGCTGTAAGCTTGCAGCACACAGTCAAGTTGCTTGAAGCTGTTTTTATATTGGGTTGTTTTCCCTGCTGCTCAGTTTCCCAATATGTGACCAGCTTAGCCTTCGGTTAGATACAAACACACCATACATGTGTGCATGTGCACACACACACACACAGTTGCACAGTCTCACACACACGTAAATGTGAACACACACACACACACACACACATACACACAGACCTGCACAGCTCGCAGCTCCTCCAGGATCTCACACACCTTGGAAGACAGATGTTTCCAAGCCTGTTGGCAAGAGAAGAGGACGTTTTATTTAGTAGCTGCAAAATGAAGACTAATTATACCATGGCTTCAACACAACACCAAAGTCAATGAATATAATCTGCCTTCAGATGAAAATATGGAAATTCACCTTATTTACTATTCGTTTAATTGCAGGTTTTTTAATTACTCTTCTTCATAGGGCACAATCTTCCTCGTGCTCTTACTTTCTAAATCTTATTTGAATGTATTAATGTTAATGTGCCTCTCATTTGTGAAAGTAATTAAATGCCGTCTAAGTCCCATCACAGCTGAAGATAACATTTAGCTTGAGGGCATCTGACTTATTACTTATTGCAGACATTCGGAATATGTGCGAGAAGTAATTTATTACATGCAGCCTTACTGGTAATTGCCTGACAATCACATTCTCCAGGCCTCCGAGGACCTGCATGGCTGTGGCAAAGTTCCTTGATTCGTAGCAGTGTTTTCCAATCAACAGAAACTTGGTCAGCAAAGCCACTTGTGTCTGCAATAGAGGAGATCTCACAATCAAAAATTTGACAAAATTGCTAAAGAAGGCAAAACACAAACGTCTGTTAGCGGCCTACACTGGCATGCTGTATGTAGGGGCCACGGGTGAATGCACTGTAAAGCCTGTCCAATGCAAAAATGCAAAAATACTGTATGAAATCAATGCTATCAATGTGCTGTGGACAGCTTTAAATTTGTATTGCTGCTGCTGCTGATTACTATTCCACTTAAATTATATGTCCATCTATGGACAAAAGTATCACATGAAACCTTTAAGTGTGGCATGCATTAAACCATGCAGTAAATCATGATGGTTTATGTTGTTTTGTTTCTTTTTCAGTTTCTGAACTTTCTGTCAGCTAAAAATGAGTCTATGGACCCTCAAAAACCATTTAAGTAAAGAAAAAAATCAGTCTCAAAAGACTGATATGTTCTTGCTAGACAGACTTTTTTGTTCCTGTTCCAAACAATCTATAAACCATTCAACCTAGACACCAGAGAAGAAATGAAACCCATATTGGCAAAGTCTTTCACTGACATGAGAATCCATGTAGGATGAGAAATCAAAGCATAGGCTGTGACGGTAAGATCCAGCTCTTTTTCCGCTGACCGTGTTACTTGGGGAAATAGCTTTCATCTGTTATATCTCCTCTCACCTTGACAGAGTCACAGATTACTATTTCAGCAGAGATCCAGTTAGTGACACTGTCAGCGTACGTGAGCAGTTGCTGAAGGTAGCCGTCCGATGGCATCCCCTCACACAAAACCAGACTACTGCCCTCTGCTGGTGGGACACGCCTAGTGGTGGAAAATCATAGATGTCAGAAAATCTAAATCAGTAACTTTCATTTTTCACATATCACTATGGGGGGGCATTAAGAACAGGGGGAAGCTGTTCATGTTATACATGCAAACGTTGCAGATCTTACAAGAAACACTTCAAATAATCAGAATCAGAAACACTTGAATCATCCATTACAATAAATGTACATGGAGTTTTCTTGGTGACATTGCTGCAGATGCATATTGACAACTTACAGTTCACAGTATATTGACACACATGCTACAAGGACAACAGGACCTCACATACTGTGCAAAAGGAGAGTGGAAGATCTGCTATGGACAGTTACTATATACATTACATATGTTCAAAGTGTGACTGTTGAATGTATCTATGTAAAGCAAGAAGCCATTGTTTGTAGCAAGTACGTTATACTCACTTTTTTGAGCTCAAAACATTGTCCCTGACTCCTTGTATTCTAGAGTTGAGGAAGTGAACCGGATGACAGCCTTGGAAAATGTCCTGTATTGTGAAATTTAGAAGTGTAGAGTTAAGCTTACTATTTAAATCCATGAGAGTTAACTGTATCACTCTGGGTCTTGCTGTACATTCATAGAGACATGTCGCCCTCTAGTGTTGAACAGAGACAACAACAACAACAACAACAACAACAACAAGAGTGCAAGGCGAGAGAGTGGACTGAACAGATTTGTGGCATATGTGTGTGGGTGTGTATATGCATAAATACATGACAGCATGCATACCTGCTGCAGGAGGGTCAGCTGTTGCGCTGTGTGCTGTGCGCTATATTCATTCTGGCTGAAGGGGAGGCGTTCCTCATTATGCAGGCAGACGTTAGAGAGATCACCCACCAGGGAGCTGTAGCAAGGCATGGGCAGGGCCGCAGTGATGGAGAAGGCCTTCTCTTTAGGCAGGGACGCTGAGGGTTCCACCACCCTTGGGATCCTCCACTGAAAAGTCTGAAGACAAACATGAAATATCTAAAAAACACAGACCCAGGTAAAATATGGCAATAGAGGAAGCTGGAATGCGGTTGTGTATATCCTGTTGGGTGCTCTTTGGATACAATGAGCTTCTTCAATAGCAGTAAGAAAGGAGAATCCAATTCACTTCAAAACAGTTAGAGCTGCACTAGGCAAGATTTTTATGTTAAAATACAGCCTTCTTATCAGCCTAAATCACAAAGTGGGGCTGCAATGGAGAAGAGCCTTCCATCCTCCCTAAGTGAGATCCCCGTAGATTTGCCCTATTTCCCCAAATGTATTTCAGGTGTAGGGTATGAACACTGGCAGGAAATCGTCTTGGCGTGCAGGAAGTGACGAACCAAAACTTGAAATACAAAACGTTCTCCTAAACAGCAGTGAACGCTCTGCCCAGATACAGCTGGACTCATCAAAGATGGCTGAACCTGCTGCGAAACTCCACTCCTACCAGCCACTAAGAAGAAGAAATGTAGGTCTGAGGAGTGCACAGTTCACTGATGTCACATTACATGATTTATGGGTAGTGAAGTTAGATCTAGTTTGGCTCATTTCCTTTGAGACATGCTTGTGATAAAGGGCTATATATAAATAAATGAACTTGAACTTGAAGTCCTTCAAACTTTTAGAAATGCAGTTATCTCCTGCTGCCACTTAGGGGCGCCAAAGTGCAAAGTTGCCTAGTGCAGCTTTCAAAGTCTTTATTCTATTAGTTGTTCATAATAGAAAGTTGAAATAGATTGATCAACATCCACACAGGCTTCCTCAGCGAAATCTGGATTACCTTGGATTCCTCATTTTTATTGGTGAAGTAACATGTATGAACAAAAACTAAATAAAACAACACAAAACATATCATCATCTATACTGACCTTTCTTCCAGGATCCTCATTTGATGAATGCACAGAGAAGGAATCATCACCTTCCTCAATGCTGATTGGGCTCCAACTCTTCCTTGGAGAGCTGTGGAGGGCGGCAAGAAGGGCCTCGCCTCGGCTGTCCACTGGAATCACCTGTGGAGAGACAACAATGAGGAAACAATGTAGGTGTTGTACACTTATTGACTTTCTATCTTTCAAACAATGTTCCTCATATCAGGAGCGGATGATGAAGAGACTTTTTAGTAAATACAGACAAATGTACCAAATAAGCTTACAAAGTTGACTTGAGATTTAATCCATTGATTAAATAGCTAGAATTACATTTTAGAGTAAAAATCCACAACATCTTCATGTAAATTATGTCTTTTGCTGCTCTCTATTGTCGATAGATAACACAATAGTGATTCAAGTTGAATCATTCAACCTCTACCCGGTTCATGAAAGCTTTTACATCTGCTGTTCTAAACACCCGGTGTCTGGTAGGTCTTTCCCGGGGGAAATCCTGTGGCGCACAGGAAATGATGTGTTTTACGTTTCCGGCAGCAGCAACAGCGCTTAGTTTGGAATAAATAGAAGAAGAACTGGGTAGTTAGCATGAGCAGTGATAGCCACCATGGCTGAACAGACAAAGAAAAGAGCGACACCTACAGAAACTCAAACTTCATCAACAGAAACTCCAAGGAGAAAGAGTCACAGTACTGGAGACACTGTTTGATTGACAAGTGATCTCTGGGAAGTGCGGTGCAGAAACGCCACAGCAATGAGCGCTGAGCACTAGAGATGTCACCAACAAAAAAATTTAAGAATAGAGAAATTAGGATCTCAAAGACTTTAAGTATTTAATTGCCAGTGAACATGACTAACCGATTGTCTGGTTACCTCGGTATTGAGGAAGTTTTCCAACGTAACCACAAGGCTGGACTTAGGTGTGAAGTCCACCAGTC
>OMLI01017126.1:0-11091 GCA_900302605.1 Rondeletia loricata
CCCTTCTCCCTTCCACTCCCCTCCGTCCACCAGCCCCATTCCCACAATCCCAGCTCCCCTCGCTCCCACGCAGCAGCACGCCTGCGCCTTGTTAGCCGCGGACAGACGGGCATTCACATGGGCCCACCCTATGAGGCAGGAAAGGCCCCGTGAAAGGCCCCGTTGTGTGGAAGCGGTCCCGGGGAGAGGAACGCCATGGAGGGACAGAGAAGAAAGGGGGGGTGGTGAAGGAGGAAGTGGAGGTCTGGCTGACTCCCTCCCTCCTCCTCTTGCTAGGGGACCTGAGGGATAGGATCGGTACACTCATCTCAGGAAGCTCCCGTGTCACTCATGGCTCATGGGCAGCAACACGTTTGAATAACACTGCATGGTGTCTCCCGCTACAGGACAATAGTGTCCCTGTTTCCGCTCCCTGTGTCTGGGAGGAGAAAGCCGGTTAAGTCGTTTGAGGAGGAGAGGCCTTCCTCAAGTTTGGACTGATTGATGTCTGAGACTGAGCTTTAAAGTTGGAATGTTGCTGTAAGCCTCTCTCCGACTCCCTGGATGGAATATTACATTAGATCTGTTTCAAATTAATTTGTATCTCTCTCTCTCTCTCTCTCTTTCTCTCTCTCCCAAAGTGAGACCCTTTTTCATGCAGTTAAAGTATCCCTTTCTAAGTTGCTCCTGATTGGTCTCATATTTTCAGTCTTCCCAAATAAAAGCATGTAAGAAGTGAGTTGGCATCTTCTGTTTCAATAGTTTCCATCCAGCTGTCAAGTGAATTTTATGCAAACTTTAATGCAAACTTTTCCATCAGCTGGGTTGAAACGAATAAATAGACTTCCTGAACGTCAAGAGAAACCCGAGAAACAAAATACGATTTTATCTTTCAAGAACTACAGTATTAGTATCGGACAAATTGTGATTGTTCTTTTGTGTCAGCTAATGTCGACCATAATTCATGCTTTCATCCAAAAACAAAAACAAAGAAAAGCACTTGGCAATATTTTACAGACAACATTTCAGAACGTCTACAGCCACGATGCAATTGCTTGGAAATGAAATTGTACTATTTGCCAGGCCGATCATGCGAAGCCTATGTCATTTTTTACTTGTCAGATGTGTTTCCATTGCTATTTATGGGATAATTTCCTCAACAAAAAAATTGTCCACTTCAAGTGAGTGTTAAAAAAAAAATTCAATGAGGAAATTATAGAATTTAGCTGTTTCTATTCAGCTTTTCAAACTCAATACATCATCATTCTAAAATAAATACTTAAAAGGAAATACTGTCTCTCTTCAAGCTCTCTTCTTCTCTGTGTTTTATTACAGAATACAGGCCAAGACTAAGGAGCTTCGGGAGAGGCAGGCGAAGGAGAGAGAGTACGCCGAGATCCAAGATGTCGTCGGCCGCACCTTAAGCTCCGACGACGAGCACACGTACGCCGGCATCGGATCCCTGGACTCGTCGGTGGACAGCAGCACCATGGAGCCCCTCAACAGCCACCACCACTACCATCTCCCCCAGAACCCCCAGACCCCTCACCTCCCCCTGGGCCTTCAGGACAACAGTCAGCCCCTGGAGGCTCTGTACGCCCAGGTCAACAAGCCCCGCAACGGACGGCCTCCCGCCCCAGACAGGTAGGGGGCGCCCACTGGATACTCACAGTACATGCGTAGGATTGTGCTGCAGGGACTCCACACACACACACACACACACACACACACACACACACACACACACACACACACACACACACACACACACACACTACACTCAAGGCACAACATTATGCTTTGCAACAATCTAGTTCATTTAAACCTCATCTATAATGTATAGGCTATGGTGTGACTGTATTTGTTCATTTGTATTTGTCACGCGTGACACACCGTGCAGGAAAAAAATTAATTCTACAGCCCAGGTTTTACTGCCACCTCGTCCCATAAGGCATTGCTCCTCATGAGCAGGCAGAATCCACACGCAGGGTAAAACAACAACAAATACCTATCAGTAATTCTGCATGTGTGAGAATCTAATATCAGACACTCTTTTTTCATTATCCTTGGCTCACAGGTAATCCTCCACGGCCTCTCACACACCTTTTTCAGAGAGTCACGCTGCATCTGTCAGTTCAGCTTCTTTGTCCGCTGAGGGTTGTGTCACTCATAACCTCTGTGCCAACAAGAATATCTGATGTGACGACAAATGCCATGCAGGGCTTTAGTTCCATTTGACTGTGTTGATAAGTGTGAGATGCGGTCTTGGAAAAGTCGATGTAACATTATTGCCTTGTCATGAAGTATTCTGTGTTGTGCTTTTTCTTTATTTTTATTTCAGCCCAGTCAATGGGAAGCGTCCATGTATCTGTATGTTAAAAGGAAAAAGCAGAAATGACATTAGTTACATGCTTGCCAACTGTGAGCAAACAGTGTGATAAAATCAAATCCCCAATAATAGATCATGACTACAACTTTACTACTAACAAGGCCTACTACAATAAAGTTACATCCTCAACAAAGGATTAAGCTCACTTACAACGTAGAAGTCCAACAAACAACATGCAAATCCTTGAAACTTGAAATGAATGTTCTACTAGCTAGCAAAACGCTTCAATAAGCAATTTAACGTGTAGAGAAATGTGAAATGGAAAAAGCACTATTCCAATCTAGCTGCACTGAAAATTTGCAGCAGCAGGACAAGTAAGTTAGTTACAAGTTACTACCACCGGCATTTCAGCCATGCATAGTTCAACAAGGACCTAATGAAAATCCTACCTTCTCTTAACCACATCAGCACATGTATTTAGATGGTTGCCCTTCTGGCAAGCTTATAAAAGTGGATTTTAACCTTAATCATTATTATTGATTGCATTCAGCACACATTGGCATCCAAAAACAAAGCTGAAAGAAAAGAGTTTGATTAATTTGGCTTATACTTAATGCTTGTTCCCCCGCTGTAGTGGAGGTGTTATGGAGGCTATAGATTTCTAATGCGGGTCATATCCAGTGGTGACGAGTCAGGAGATCACTCCCCCCTAGGTCTCCCAGAGCCTCCCGGGGTGTTATTAATGGGTCGGATAATACCCACCTCCTGTGATTGACAGCTGTCACTTGGGGGCTTATGACCTTTCATCGCTAGGTTCAGGTGGGGTGGGGTGGGGTGTGTGTGTGTGTGTGTAAGAGGATCTCAGCAGGACTGCCAGCCAGGGAGAATCTTCATCCTGTAACCCCCCTGACAGCCACAGTAGATATGACAAGGTTATCTGGCCCCTCCAATAGCCGGCTAAATCCATGTGCCAATACATCCGGGGCTTAGTCAAGGCCACCGATCCATACGTCTAAAGTGAAGGTTACCCCCAGCAGATAGAGCCATATGTTTCCTCAGGATGTTGTCCCGTAGCACCTATCCAAACTGTCCCACTTCCGAAGCTGAAGTTGGCGATAAGCCTGACAGGTAGTTAAAAATTAAAAATAAACACTTGACTGCTGTGTATTCAGACCAAACAGAAGACTGTAAGATGTTGGTCAGTGATAGACACGGTGCTATTGATTCTCAGTGGGAATATCAATAAGGTCCGCCCAGCGAAACGGTATGAATGCCTTACAGTGAGACACTTCTGTGAGTGATTATTCTCTTTTCCCTCCTTCAGTGACAGAGGGAATATTAATAGCAATCTGCTTAGCGTGTTTCAGAGAGAAAACAAGGGTGATGCAAAGTTCCTCCTGCATGAGGCGACTGATAGTAAGCAGATGCTTTGTTATTTTGATACGTTTTCCACGCAGTCTTGGCTGCTTAGGATTATTCAGACTTTGCCAAATTTCACTCTGACCGTCTGGAAGCTCTTCCGTAATTCTCTGCAGCACCACAATGTTGTTTTCGTCTTACAAATTGGCATAATGTCTTTTTGGATGGGAATACGAATACATTATACAATTTATTAGGCCGTCCGTTTCTAAAAAAAAAAGAAAAAGAAAGGGAAATGTCTTATCGTCTCCTTCATGCTCTCTTGTTTTAGAGGTATTTTTTTATTTCAGCATAAAAAGCTTTGTGTTGCATCTTAATTAGAAATATGAGCTTATATTCAGTCTGGGGTCTGAGCCTGAAGTATTAATAACATACTATGGAATGATATTTGCGGGGACAGGATTAGCTGTTCTGAGTGTTTTGATGTGAAATACGCCCTGCATGTTCAACACTGCATTTTTGTTTTGCACCTCTCGCTGCTTTGCATATCTTGTGTATGCCAGCCCGGCTGTACGCCTGTAATATTTGTCTCGGTGCCTTCGAGATCAATGATATGCACTGGTTCTTATTTAGCTCAGAGGCTCGCTATTTGCAATTTGCGAAAGGAGCTTGAAACCGCATTCAGATTCAAGACTGCCATCGCTTGCCTGTCATAACAAACAATAAACAGTAATGAGCATTTCTAAATTAAACTTAATGGAACTTTCATTGTCAAATATAAAGCGCCAACACAACATAATTTGCAATCATTTCTGACTGTTCCTTGTATTAAGAGAGCAAAATTGGACTTAAACTTTAGTATTACTTTTTTAGAGGTGCAATTTGACTTAACAGGTTGAAATAGGATAGATGTCCTCTGTGTTTTAGTTCGCCCCCCCGCTGCATAACTTAATATTTTGTAGCTGGAGAGATAACACACACTTCCTGTTTGAAGGTCAGGACACAGGAAATAGACGAGGCTGGTCCAGGGAAGGCTGCTCATTCTTTGCTGTCAGTCAGTCTTCAGTATGAAAGAGAAGATCGAGTAGCGTTTAACCCTGACCTGGATACTGTTACCGCCCTCTGAGGTGGCCTCTCCAGAAACGCACTCTGATCAAAGGGACCGATTGGGAATCCTATCTTCAGGGGCGGGAAAGGAAATGTTTGGAAATAAGAAAGGTTAGATGGGTAGAAGTAAGAGATTAAGACTGGACTGGACGGGTGCACACACACACACACACACACACACACACAAACAAACACACATACACGCATACACACACAACAATAAAGGCCCTTATGAACATGTTGCCTGAGGCGTATTTGGCTTTCTGGACAGCAACACAGCACTCTGTTGTTGCTGTGTTGAGTGCGATGCCCAGCCACCGCACTGAGGAAGCTCTATCTCCTGCAGCATAGTAAACAGTATTATATGGGAATATTACCTTGGTGGAAGCTGTCTGCTGATTGTCATATGACCTCTTGCACAATACAATCTTACCTTGTAAAATGTGTTCCATGGGTCAGAGTGAGTTGAAATTAGCTCATAGCCTTGCTTTATCTTTCTGTCTTCCCAGGGAAAAGCGCACAAAATGTTTGTTTTTTTAATATCCCAGCTGACGCAGTTGAGGGCAATTCAGAATGCATGTGACAGCTAAAAAAGCAATAGACAGAGGCAGCAAGTGTGTTGCAGGATGGGCTGATCTCTGTCTTTCCTCTGACCGTCACCTGGTCAGACGTTAGCATAGTTAGCAATGACATCAAGCAATGTTGGTTCCTTTACATGCACACTCTAAGTTCCCGTTTGCTTGTTTACTGTACATCCCTTGGTGCTGTCATTACAACAGGCCAATTTAGTCAAAGAGAAGAGGGCCCTTTTAGACCTAATCAACTAATTAGAGACACTTAGGGGCCCTTTGGTTGATGTGGGTATGTGCTCTTATTTAGAGGGAGTGGGGTCCACATGCCTGTAATTGCCAGTTACAGTATGCCTTTGCATCTTGGACTCTTTGTATGCTGCATGTGTGTTTATACACATGTGCATTCATTTGATGCTATAATAAAGGCACGTTATATACTTTGCATTCACCCATGACTCAACGAGGCTTTCAAAACTGCACTCCTGTTTATCCAATACAGTTCACAAGATTCTGCAGCTGGGTAAATAGCCTGGGTATATGCCTTTCTCTCTAATAGACTTTTGGTAATGGAGCCCTAATGGGAAGGTCACCGGGACTGTAAAGCTGGAATGAGTCAGGCCTGAGCTTATAAACCCTGGGAGATATGAGGACCCCTGGTCTCTATGGGCGTCCAGCGATCCTGCCCATTCTGCCGTATCAGGTTTTACTGTTCCACCATGGGATCACGGTACAACAAGAGCTCATTTGACAATTTATTACCAACCTCCTCGTTATTGGAGCTGGCAGCGCCGGTGGTGTTTTGACAACGCTGTCAGACTCAGTAAAACTGAAGGGCACCAATAGAAATGAAGGTTTTATTCATGTTCAATTTTGTTAAGACCTTATATAAAGCAAAAGTAAATATCGTTTTTCACCCTAAAACCTGTAGCGTGAATTCTGCTCTGTCTGTTACCAAGTTTTGATGACGGGAAACTAGATTTTAACATCTGAACCAGTGTTTTCTTTTGTGATTGTTTTCTTTCACCTTATTATAAAAAGCGAGCAGAGTGAAATGACCTCATTTCTCGACAGGCAGCTGACAAGTCAACCTCTCCATCTGCCGAGGACCCTTGGGGTTTGGGTGACTGCCGTTGGATGCTGAGTTTCAGAGCGACTACCTGACAGGTGCCAGGTTCGATGGGATTTGTGGGAAGCGAGCGTGAAACAAAGCATTACCGCTGAAACGGTTTGATTTGATTGACTGCTGCTCCCATTACGCAGTCGAGTCTCTAAAGCTCCTTAGAGCATGGGTGAGAAAGAGTCAGAGAGACACAGAGAGAGAGAGAGGTGGGGGAGAAAAAGAGATGGAGCTCACGGAGTTCAGTGGTGCAAAGCCCTTGAAGTCCTCTGCAACTCAGCAGCTCCAGAGAGCCTGGCAGGCAGGCAGGCAGGCAGGCAGGCAGGCAGGCAGGCAGGCAGGCAGGCAGGCAGGCAGGCAGGCAGGCAGGCAGGCAGCAGAGAGAGAAAAAGAACCAGTGAAGAACTCAGTGTGATGTTGTTTTCCCCTTGCTCTCTCCACACTAAAACTCAGTCAAAACCTTCACTTTGCATGGTCTTGAAATTGGATTTTGAGGTGGCTAATGCATTTCCCGCAGCTGATAAAAGGTCAGACTTTTCATCTTGGAGAAAGTTTATGAGGATTTCTATTTTTCCCCCACCCCCTTCTGAGGCTTGAAGTCGAGACTGGTGATGTGGGAAACGTTAATCTGCGGTGAGAGACATACTTCACACCTCAGGCTGTAGAAAGCAGCCGCCCTGCTGTGCAGAGCCACAGTATGAGGCTCAGAAGCAGAGCTTTCATCTTCACTGAGCTCGTCACCATCGTCACAAGTGTTGATGGCGCTACTGTTTCAGTCATCATCACCATCAATATTATCATTGTCATCATAGTCGTTGTTGTTGTTGCATTATCATTGCCATCAGCATTATCACCTTCATCAACAAGAACGATCCATGTTGTCTCTCGTTTCCATACGTTGTATCAGAAGTACAATACCCCTTCATACCAACAGTGACACCATTGCCAATACGTTGGCCTTATATTGTGCTGTTTTGTCTGAATGGACCATTGTCTGACTATATTAAAGTAATGCACATGGAGTGTATGCTCTTTCATGTATTCATGAGCAATAATGTTCTTACTCAATCAGACGATCATTGAGCCAATCCAACCTAATCGCTTTGTTATTGTTTGCTGTCGCTTATTTGGCTTCCGTAATTAACTCAGCAATCAACAATCAGTCTCTGTGATTTTTTATAGTCTAAGTTTTCATTTACATGCAATCAAAGCGAGATTATCATCACTCTCTGACTGAAACATCTGTAGCTTTGATTAAATCCTA
The DNA here is from genome assembly GCA_900302605.1 of Rondeletia loricata. Lineage (NCBI taxonomy): Eukaryota > Metazoa > Chordata > Actinopteri > Beryciformes > Rondeletiidae > Rondeletia > Rondeletia loricata. Next base: position 7,728 of record OMLI01017126.1, read on the forward strand.
CCTCTTAATAATTCATTGGTAAACAAATGAATCTTTTACGATCACTGCATCTGCGTAACTCTTTAATAACAGCTCGTAAGTCTTTAATAACATTCCTTAGTTCCCAAGGGAGTCAAATTGATATGTCTAGCATCAAGGAACAGTTCCCTTTAATGAGACACATACATTACCTAGCGGTAACTAATTACATTTTACGAACTCATCGGTATCTCTGTGTCGTGATCTCCTCCAGTTCCTTCACGTCTTGTAGCCTGCCAAGCTAAACAAGACTTAAAAGTCGAGGCTTATTTGATCACATTTACTTCCCCAGCAGCATGTTTTGGCGAGGCCTTTTGTTTGTCTCAGACATCTGGCAGCGTTTTCCATTACTCCCGTGAGTGTCCTTGCGTGGGCGTGAAATTAGTATCACAGCAAATGCGTGGAGTAACACCTTCTCCTTCTTTAAATCAGAATTAAAGGGACGCCTAGGTGATGGGGAGAGCTCATCCTGGATGTTACCCTCAGTGGTGTTGAGATCTAATGAACGGGCCCAGGTGAATCCTCAGCTCGGCTGTTGGGCGGCGTTTGCAGGACATCCACTGGACCTAGTAACCCGATGTAGACGATGTTTTAATCCTCCTCAAACAGCAACGGAAAAGGCTTTACACGAACACACAAGCCCTATAGGTGGGTAATACAATCAGGGTGCAAACAAACAAGTCAAACGCACCCTTGCACACACTCACACACATATACTATATGCACACCGACATTTGCCCTTTCCTCCCAGCCTGCTCTGTACTATGGTGATAGTGCAGGGGGGCCTAATGCACCAAATGCACATCAGCCTTATCGCGGGGCTTCTACACAGATAGCAACGTGTATCTCCCAGGCGAAGCAAGTGAATTATCTTCCTGGTCTGTTTTAATTTTTTACCCTCCGCTTCGGAGAGGGCCCTGTGGGATGGATGTGATGAGATGAAGCACGCGGAAGCCAATTTATCCTCTGTTTGTACCATTACGTTCATTTAGGAAAGCAAACAGCCTGAAAGCAGAACGAGAAAGAGAGAGAGAGAGAGGGAGAGGGAGAGGGAGAGAGATAGGCCCACCTCGGCTTCAGCCTTACTTCAAGTGGATCAAGCTGATTAAGGTTGCACGTACAGTATGTATTTTATCAACGTCCTTCAAATGAGAAGCCTGGGAGACATGCACACAGTACCTAATGAATTTTCAGCAGAAGATGAAAGGAAAGGAGGGGAGCGTGTCTTTTAGGGCAGGCGTGCCCCGCCAGACGAGATGGGAAACGGAGAGGGGGGAGGTTTGAGGATGGCTGGGGGCTGCCGAGGCCTCGTTTGTGATCCGTACCGGAGGGCTTCTCATTCCCGGCAATCAGCAGCCGCAAGACAGTTAATCCCCCCTCAACACTCCTGAAGGCTGCCGTCGCCTGACACCGGAACTGACTGCGCTGCGTTGAGGAGAGATTAACAAAATGGACACTGTTTGTTTAGCCTCTCGGTTTTTCCTCTGCACCTTGTGATTTAGTGAATGTGATGATTTATTTTGAAAACGCCACAGAGACCCATTGAGACAAAGCACATGGACAACATGCTGTTAACAACTATGGAAAGTACTTTTACTGAAATCCAATCACTGGAAAATCTCTTTAGATTGAATAATGGACAGTGTGGCGTGCCTGTGTTCCTCTGTGAGAACCTCTGTGGTTTTCACATGATGATAACCCAATTTCATAACCTAATCACGGGTCTTCTCCACTAACATAGCATCACCGCTTTTATTCCTGCTACCCAGTTTCCCTGCCACTCCCACACAGCCAGGACAGAAATAGATCAGGTGATGAATGTGATTGAGAGGCAGGTGACAGGGGAGCGTGGGTTTGCACTATGAACCGTGTCAGCTAGCAGATGAGTCTCACTCCTTCTCATCCTCCTACCTCGCCTCTATCCCTCTCTCCAGCGACACCACATGTACACACACAGGGTTAGACCAATATGTTGGTTTGCTGATGTTCAGTATATGAGAAGCACAGTCTGCATCAATTGCCAGACTGTGTCCTGAACACTACTTTCTAAGTGGCCGTCGGGGTACTACTGGATCGAGAAGTTACTTCATTCTAATCGAAAGCCAGCCAGTGTATACAGGGCACATAATTAAATGTACCTTGCCCACATCTGAGCCAGCGAGCCTGTGCACTCAATAGAGAATGGCTTTAGTTCTCTCTATTTTAAGAGCAGTATCCATATTCTTTTGTCGACTCCGCCATTGTAGTTCCAATCCCCGTGCCTTGAACAAGCTCCCAGCGGCAAATCGGATCTCAGAGAGAGCCTTTGTAATTACAGGGAGCTGAATGGGTGAGTGCGCCCCAAATCCCAAAGACCAGCCAGCGACACATTCCATCTGTCTTAAGCCTCATTCCAATATTTGAGCTCGACTCATGAGGAAGTATTGAAATGCCACCAGCTCTTTTTGCTGACGGATGTGTATTTGTCTGTGTAGGGGCTCTGGAAGGTTTTATGAAAGTTTGGGTAAAAATGTATCATTACCAGGTCTTATAAGGAAAGATATTGTTTGGTTTAGGTACACATAATGTACCTAAATGTACATAATAATTTTAATGTAGCTGTGGGCCCACTGTCATTTCACAATCCTCAGCTATAAAGTGTAGTGGTGCTGTTGAGAGTTACATTATATTGCCCAGACCAGATTCCAAAAATAACGGGGGCTTCGGGCAAAAATGCCCCTTGAAAGTTCATAAAATGCCTGTGAAATAAAAAATATGGGGGGAAATGCTTAGGAGTGTCCTTTTTTAGCATTTCACCCTGTTCACATTTCATTCGTTGAGTTCTCAAATATTCCCCGTTGGTGAACCGTGGGAGCCTATGACAGGCCATTCTTTCCAGTGCATTCTGGTCGAGAAAAATTTAGCGCTTTCTAATCAGAAAACAACCAATTACGCAGCCTGAAGCAATAGAAAATGTGCCAACACAAACCACTGTGTCAACAACAAAAAAAACTACCAATACTGTAAAAAAACAACAACTCCACAATCGAGGGAGGGGTGGAAGATGGACTGGTTGGGGACAGAGAGGGGGAAATTATACCATCCTCCTCTGTAAGGCCTGCCTCCAGTTTCCAGCAGTGTGGGACATGTGGCATATTATGATTTAAAATAAAACCAATCTTTGTGGTTTAAATTGAGTGTTTGTTTGCCAATATGCAAAGCAAATTCATTATTTTATAGTTGTTCCTGAGCACCAACCCATATCCTCAATATCTTCCAGTCAAGAAATTAAGGTCTGGAAAAAGTAGGTTTTTAAATGAAAATAGGACGTAGGAACACTGGTGTGTGTGTGTGTGTGTGTGTGTGT
>OMLI01017130.1:0-10000 GCA_900302605.1 Rondeletia loricata
CTCGCTACATGGCTGCAGGGCTGACAGCTGTCACACACACACAGATACTGTAACAGGATACTGGGTAGCTGGCCTGGCCACTCAAGTGAGACACCTCTGCTAAGGCGAGGCTTTGGGCCCCGAAGTGCCTTCAACTGTCCTGACTTCCAAAGACTGACATAATTATTGGATGTTACATGTAGTGACATGCAGAGTCTGCTGCCCTGAGTATGTCTTGCACTGTCCCGTTATGCGCGGTCCTGTCCTCCTTGAACCACGTGCATCAGTACATGCCGTGAAATTCCTGTACATTTATTCCACACCTCCACATTGGGGCGTGAGGAAGGCAGGACTGGTTAGAGGCAGGTGAGACCAAACTGAGAGCATTGCCGTCACTCACACTAAAGCCAGTGCAGTCAGAGCTACAGCACAGACAGACAGACCATCTAGCTTATTGTTTTCTCAATTGGACTGTCTTGATTGTGCACTTCATTATGTGACAAGATCAGTGTGTCTTTGTTGTGCCCAGTAGCTTCAGGCCAGGGTTTGCTTCCCTGAAAGCCTGGCACAAACATCACCAGTGTGGGTGAAAGGGAAAACAACTCCTGAAACCCATCTTTGCTTGAGTTAGTTAACTGTCAATCCAACCGCCCGTCCCTTCGACACAATAAATATGAAAACCCCTCCTTCAGTGTGAAGGATTAGTACTAAATCGTGGTAGCTAGATGAAGTGCTAATGTCTGCTTATGCACAGGCTGAGACGGCCACTTAATAGGGTACAGATGGGATTAACCATTTTATGAGATTAGCTATAGGTAATCAGTAAATCAGCTGTGACTCGATTGCCACTAATGTCTGCCGGCCAGAATGATATTAAATGGCACTTGAACCTTGGGGTTTGTTGAGCTCAGTTGGGACAACCAGTGCACCACGCTTGTCTTTTGAAACTCTTACAAACTATGTCTAATCACTGGAAAATACTGTCGCCTAGCCCCATACCCTAATGAAACAAAAATAATCACTATTATATTCCTATAGGGGCCTATTCTGCTTAGTAGCATTTATATTAGTACTGCATGGCAGTATGGTTTATAGTGACCTAATCATACTTTATGGTTTATCTCTGTAATATTCCTAATGGGACTTTATGATTTGCTGGGATATTTGTACAGTATCCTCCTAAAATACACTAAAGGATTATAGTAGATATCTTTCATATGGGTGGTACAGAAAGACAAGTATCACTCAGATTCCAGTCTAATGCAACCTCAAACACAGATTCAAGCAAATCAAGGCTGTGACCACAGATGCACTCTCAGTGAATAAACCATCATAACATGCAAACAGGCCCACAATGTTGTTGCCTTTCAATGCTACTGCAAAGAGCTTACTATGCATCTTAATGAAATTGTCAAGTCAGGCACAGGCCATTGAATTCCATAGCTACAAGGATGCGAGGATGCTAAAGGAGGATACAGACCATGACATCCTCTCCCTAACCACGCCTACCGCACTGCAGATCAGAAACACACAACTATGTCGTCTAAACATCCAACAATGTAACAATTTTAATCCCCTAACTGGCTACAAATGTTACCGCGTGCAAGTGACTCAGCGTCGCCATTCATTGATTTGAAATGTCGCGATGAAATGTTGGGAGGAAAAAAAACATCTTTACCGTGTTGTTTTCCTGTGTTTTCGACCCTAAACCTCGAAGTTACACCACACTACACCTTAAGAGGTTTGGGTTTTCAGTATCTGTCCAAGCATTGACTCGTAAAATTAAAATAACGACTGAGGCAGGGAGTCCATTCAGCAAAAAACACACAAAAACATCGCTACAATGTTGCGCACTGAAAGGTTACAGACCCACGGCAGAATAAAAGGTTACGACCAACATGTCAGAGACGTTTAGCCACGTCCACTCGACTTTCCCGCTTGACTGAATAAAGCCGAAGTGTATTTTAATGCCAATTATCTGTCATCGGCCGCGAGTGTTGTGGTCAGACGACCCTAACATGACAAGCGAAGACATACATTCACTGTACCCTCCAGGCCACATGCATCTCTTATAAAGATACCCGCCGTGTAAGACTAAGGAGAGAAATCCTGCTAAATAAAGCGTATTACCATGTAAATCGTCCTCCTTCAGCAGAAAATGCGAGTTGCATTCGTAGTGGGCTTCTGTGTTTCCTGACAGCGGCGCTACTCGGCTGCAGTTCCCCTCTCCACCAGCCTATCACACGCGACTATGCAGTTGCGAGTAGAATTGTGGGATAGCAGGACAGCCGAGGCATTATTTTACCAACCCCCCCGCCGCACGCGCACGCACGCACGCACACACAGCAGTGCAATTGACACAAGGTTTGTTGTGCTGGGAAAAGGGATTGGTATGAACCATCTCCATTCACGAGGGAAATGATCATCAAAACGTGAAACGGAACAATTATTTTTATTATAAAACACTGGACCTATTAAGACTGGATTTCACACAGAGACCTCTCACAGACACACGGACCAGTGCGCTGTGCTCTTTCCTGTCTGCATGCACCGACTCTGGAGCACATGAATATATTCACACACACACAGCTCCACTCTAAGGTACAGTACAGAGTGGGCTTGCACACACAAATACACACATAAGAGCGTGTTTTTAATTAGTGTCTGGGTTGTTCCCTCTAGGGATTTGTGGGTTTTGCCTCCCGCCTCCCAGTGGGAACGTGACCCTACTTTTCTGGCACAGCCCAGTCACCCGTTTGACTTTTATTCCATCTAATTGCTTTCATACTCTAGTAGTGTATAAACACATATGCACATATAAACACACACATTCTATAGTGCACATAGAAGCACTATAGAATTCTTTGGCACAGTTGCACATATATTCCCTAAATAGTGACATACCATGCATACGTTGCTGATAATAAAGGGTACATATAATAACCTACTGTACAACTCTTACGTCTTCATATCTACCTTTATGAAGATCTTGGAACATGGCTCCCCATTCACCCTCCAGCTAGCTGTAGCACAGCTTATAAAACAAGCTACATGACCACATGATCAAATGTTTTACATTTACATTTCAGGAATGTAGTTCACATTCCAATCCAGAGTGATTTACTATACGTGCAACAGTGGAATACGTTTAAATTCCTAAAACACCACCTTTACAAGCAACCAACAGGAAGGAGAGTACGTTTCAGAGCCACAGTACCCTGACAATAGATGTAACACAATATTCCTGTGACCCTAGATGCTAGGAGACGAAATAAGAGAAACAATAGCTGAGGGAAAGCTGTAGAAAGGATTGTTTTTGGCACATTGATCTCAGCAGTAAGTTGTTGCTGTGTCATCATGAACCTAATGTGATAGCTAAGGTCTAAGGTCACGTTTTTCCTTCAAGAAGCAGCCTCACTGATTAAAGGATCATACTGGTGTCAGCAGTGGTGAGTGTTTTGCCCATTTACTACTAATTTGACATAATTCTTCCATTTCCCAAAGCATACCATACTTTCACTTCATCCTTGATTTCCCTATTTTTTTAAAAGCACAAACATTATTTTGCTGATAAACCTTGCTTAGGTACCCGGAGCAAATTGACATGTGCCACACCAAGGCTCTCTGAGAAGACACACAAGAGCGTCCCTAACAACTAACTAGGATTAGGATGTCTGTTCTCTGTACAGCCAAACAATAGTTAGCTACATTTAGAACAGGTGGAGTCTGGCACAGTGTTGTCATGACCCTACTGACTCGTCTCAGACATTGCTCATCGGGGCCTGTCTGGCCAGTGGGCGGTGACTGTGTGCCTGTAATGCAATAAACAAGCTTAAAGTGGAGACGAGGGGTTAGATACCATCCTGTCTCCAAAGGAAAAATCCACCCTAAAACGCCTTAACACTGTTTAAAACAGCTATTTGCCATGTATCTTGCATTTATGGGTCCATTTTGTTTGCTTGGTGATGCATTTTTCTTATTCCTGCAGATAACTGGCAAAACGTAGACAACATCATGTAAATGTCTGCTATTAAACTCCATTGTAGCTGCTACAATGGAGTTTAATAGCAGACATTTTTGTAACCATCTAAAATAGCAACAGTAAGTGCCTGGTTTTGTTGTCAGTCCCTCAGAATCAAAGAGCAAGGACTTCTTTCTAGACTCACCATTTTGCACCGACATTCAACAATCACACAGGGAGAAATCCATCGTAGAAGAGGCAGAGATACCAATTTCTCCACCGACAGTAGCCTCAATAGACCAGAATGCAATGCAGCCACAAGAGATGTTGCGTTTTGCGTAAGGGGCGCGACTCATACTTTTTCTCGTCCGACAAAACTCTCGATCTTCTTACTATCACTATCGCTCTCTCCACCTACACGTATAACCCGCAGCTGAATGCAACAAGTTCAGGCACTTTCTCTAGGGGTTATTGAAAGGCATTCTGGGAAACTTAGGAAATCACTAAATGAAGTAGCAGTAGATGATGCAGGTTGAGGGGGAAAAGGTACAACAAAAAGGTAAATTACAACACTTACAAAATAACTCCTGGAACACAATAAACATCACAGATTGATGATATCTAATAGCGTAAGAGTAAAAGTCTCTTTGTGCACCTTCAGTCAGTTGGGCAGGAGAGTATAGTTCACAACGCTGATATAACTTGGTGTAGTGGTGTCACGGTAGGATAGCGGTTAAAAACATCCAGTTTAAAGTCCACACTCGACATGCTCTGTGTCGTATGTTGAGTAGGCTGAGGCCACTGTTTGAATCCAGAGAATCACGTTTTGGAAACTCACATTAAACTCCTAGACATGTTATGAGGTAGATTGGATAAGTACATGAAAATGTTGTGTAAAAGTATCTTTGCCTCCTTTATGTCTAAACTAGTAATGAGCAATGGATCACTGAACTTTGAATCAATCACCATTGAGATAAAGCTACATATAACTGGGTTCAGAAAACATCTGCTCGTGATAATCTGTCCCACATGTCAAACTAAAATGACAGCTAGGCTTAAAGCTGTCACATGTTCTGAGAAAAACACTTTGCTCACCCAGTTAGAAAAAGTATTTTGGTGTGCAGAACCAATGGAATATGACAGTCAAAGCAGAACAAAACATCTGCACTCAAATTTTTTTACGGCTTACAACTTAATTTCTATTTTTTATTCTTTTGATCAATGCAGAAAATAAAACATGCAGGGTACAAACGTTTCAGCACTAAGGCCTTCCACAGTGTGCAGGCTGAATGTGCTAAACTGTGTGTAAGCTAATTTTAAAGTAATAATCTGTAAAAAAAAAATATATATATAAATGTCTGTTTTGCTACTCTCTATCGCCCATTGATATAACACAATAGTGATTCAACCTATACCCAGTTCATGCAACCTTTCACTATGCCTTTGCTATATCTGCTGTTCTAAACACCCGGTGTCTTGAGTGCAGTGCAGCATATTTCATTACGTTCATTATGACCGCTTCTTGGTAAGCCTGCCATCTGGGATATCTGTGGCTCTGAGTGCCGATTAATCCTCAGTCTCTGTATGTATGTATAGTGACTTGCAGATAAGTGTAAATACCGTGAGGACAGATCTATGACTCCTCAGAGTCTCTGGAACAGCCCTTGGTCAGCAGAATGATTCATACCAGACCAGACAGACAACATGTGATCTCTGGACTCTATTTGGTCTATGTGGCTGCTTGACTCTTCACTTTTTCTGCTGTGTACAGACTCTTAGTTCCTGTGCAGGGGCTCATCTTTATTCTTTATTCGGATCCCCATTAGCTGCCGCTCATGGCGATCGCTAATCTTCCACATTGTCTGCACAAGACATACCAACAAGTGAAACTATAAAAAAGTAAATTATAAAACAGTCACAAACAACAACATCTGAATAATGATAATGTCATATGGTCATCATGAGATGCCTTTAGTCTTGTTTTGAAGTTGTATTTACTTTCAGCCTGAACAATATGAATTGGTAGGGTGTTCCAGTTCATGATGGCTCTGTAAATGATTGTATTTTTGAGTAAATTTGTCCTTGGTCTGGATGGTGTTGTTATGTGACCCTTGCTCACCTGTCTAGTTCTGTGATTATGTCTATTGCTGGTAAACTCCAATTGATCTGCAAAGTAATCCGGTTTTCTGAAAGTGACAATATTTCTGAAGAATGATAGTATACTGAAAAGTAATGTTTGTTCTACAGGACGCCAGGAAAGTTCAGAGTGCATGTATCTGACATTTGTACGAACAAGACAATGAAGAACTAATCTAGCGGCTCTGTTTTGAGCCATCTGCAGTCTTTTTGATCTTTTTTCGATGCAGATGACAGGGTTGTTTATTAACGTGAATCTTGTTCCGAAAACAATGGTCTTTGTTTTGGAAATATTCAACACTAATTTGTTTTTTTCCACCCATTCCGTCACAGATTGTAGGTCATTACTTAGAGTGTCTGTTAGATCATTGCATGATGATGCAGCACTGTACATTGTAGAGTCATCAGCATACATTACCATTCTCGCCTTGTTCATGACAGAAGGTAAGTCATTAGTACAAATGGAATAGAGGAGTGGTCCCAGACAGCTTCCCTGTGGTTGATTTTATTTTGGAAGTGATCTCTTTTTTTTTTTTGTTCATCTTTTTCACCATATTTCTGAGTTTGCAATATGTTTGTCTGTCAACCAACAAGCCCGATTTGTCTGCCACTTTCTTTGCATTGTCACATTTAGCCATCGAATTTCTCAAGTCATCATCTATCCATGGAACGCTTTATCATTTTACAGTTTGTTTTCTTAACGGGGCATGCTTTTCTACTATATTCATAAAAAATTCCATAAATGTACCTAATGCTGTTTCTGGATCATTTTGCTCATAAATTCTTGACCATTGCACTCTCAAATAATTCTTGATTGAACCTTCTATATAATCTTCGATAGATAATCTTAGTGCCAGCTCTTGGGTTTTTGGCTTTCCTTGTAATTGCTACCAATCTATGGTCACTACAACCAACTGCAACTGATGAGGCCTTAGTGCAAAGATCTAGACTATTTGTGAAGATGTGGTCAATACATGTTGATGATGTTATGCTGTTTTTATTAGTAAATGTCCTTGTTGGTGCGTTTGTAACAAAAATCAATTTCTTCTTCAGCGGGCAGTTGTTGTTAAACCAGTCAATATTTAAGTCACCCAGGAAATACATTTATTTGTTTTCATCTGACACTTCATCCAACATTTCACAAATGCCATCAATATACTGCACATCTGCACTAGGAGGTCTATAACAGATTCCTACTAGAATAGGTTTCAGGTGTGGTAGGTGGACCTGTACCCACAGTACCTCTTGCTCACACCTCATTAAATCATTGCGTTGTTTTACAGGAATTTTACACCACCTCCATATGTGTTTCTGTCTCTCCTGAACAAAGTATAAACCTGTATTGAGAGTTCTGTATCTTGAAATGATGCGTCTAAATGAGGATACTGTTAGACTGAAGCAAGCAGCATATCTCATGAATCTTGTTTCTTAAACTGTATATGTTTAAATGAGCAATTGTCAGACCCTTCATTGGTAGACTGACGGTTTTATGTGATATATTATTGGCTTATATGCGTGGATGATGAGCTTGTCATATCTTAGACAGGCAATGTCTAAGTTCCTTCCTTTTCTGTCGAACCGCTTCTGGGTAGACCTCGTTCAGAACAGCACTGCTCACTTAGCAGATCAATCCCACTATAGCTCTTAGGCTCTTGATAAGAACCTAGAAAGACACACTTTCTCATTCTCTTTGTCTCGTTTTCTCTCCCTTTCCCCCCTCTCTCTGCTAACAAGAAAATAGTCACAGTGTCTTTCTCAATTTCTCAAAATGGAGGACTTGGTATTTTCCAAGCAGAGAGGTTGTGCTGACTTGGCTCCCTCCAGATGTAAGCTGGCAGACAGAGCTAATGGTTAGCAGCAACAGGGTCTCTCTCTCTCTCGCTCTGTGGTGTCCAAGCAGCTGTCTGCTTAGTGGTGATTCTGTTCAACCCACTGTTGGATGTGGCTAGAGGGCCCAGAGGGATCAATTACCAAGGCCGGTACCGACCCAGAACCACAGGGGGAAGTGGTGATGGTGGGGCGTGGGGGATCCCACCAGACCCAAGCCTAAGCCGGATCCACAGAGAGAGAGAGAGAGAGAAACGGAGAGAGAGCCTGATAGGGGGATGGAGAGAGGCCCTCAGCCCCCGCTCACAAACCCCAATCGAAAGAGCTTTTTCATACTCGGCCGAACAAATGCTCTCGTTGGCAGATGTGTAAATACTGTAGAAGCTTGCAGGAAGGCACAGCCGGGTCCGGGGGTTGCCTTGTGTAAACTGCACCCTTGCAGGCGAGGGCTGTTTGTGTGAGTATGAAAAGCAAACAGCCCTCGTCTCCATGCATATACATGAATGTACATACTGTATGTCTGCATGTAGAACCCTCTCCCACATACATAGAGTGCCTAGAGTGTATAATATATGCATATACGTGAAGACATACTATCAACGTTAATTGTTGCAAACACGTTGCAAACACTCTCTCCTCGCTTACTGAGCTCCCAGTCTGTACTCTCAACTCATCTCTTTCCCTCCCAAACCCCCTTCCTCACTCCTCTCGCCTCACTTCTTCTCCTCTTCTTTCTCTCCTCCTTCCCCAACCCACCCAGCTTCTCTCTTCTCTTTTCCTCCTCCCTCCCCTTCCTCTCTCCTCTCCTCTATCCTCCTTTCTTCTCCTCTCCTCTCTGCAGTGAAAACGTCTTGATTACAGTAATCACAGTCTTTCTCTCACTGGGTGCCACCTCTGTTCACAGTCTAAATACCCCAATCAGGACCGACCTAATGGAACATATGATTAAGACCTAGTTAGACACATACCCTCAGTGCCCGGAGTTGTGTGTGTGTGTGTGTGTGTGTGTGTGTGTGTGTGTGTGTGTGTTTGTATGCATGTGGGCATGTGAGAGCAAATGCAAAATCAAGATGCTGTGCTTGTTTTTAATCATTTCAGTTGTTTCAGGACTGTTTTCTGCATTCTGAGTTAGTGTTTGCTCCACGCAGACCTGCATTGTATGAAATCATTAACGTGATGGTGCGTTGTGTCATTGCATGTGAAATGTATAGTAATGCTACAGGACAAGTGAAGTGCATCTGACAGGATTTCAGGAAAACTACTGCTCTTTTGTGATTTTAAAACATCGGCTACAGCATGTGTGCCGCACCATGTGCTATGTAAACGACAAGAGCCACCGCTTGATGTGCACCAATTGAAAATGACTTGAATCGTGTTTTACGACATGTTTTGACTGTCTCAAATCTCTCTCTCTCTCTTTCAGTCATACTTGCTCTCTCACTAACACGTACAGCGCTCTTTTCGTCTCTCACGCTGCTGTTCTGTCTCTCTTTTGAGTTGGACGTATTATCAGCCTGTCACGAAAGCCGTCAGATAACCTGAGGTGATTTCGCTCCTCTCCTCTAATGGCGTTTCTCGCTCTGCCTCTTTCTCACCAAGCTCCTTGCGCCGTTTCATCTGCCAGTCTAAAATGGTGGAGGGCACAACGCGGAGCATCCTCGTCTCGGGAGAGAGACAGCAATAAGCCTTTCACTGAGAGGAGGCGGTATGGGAGATGACTGCTGAGACTACATATAGCTTCGCCAACAGAGGACGCTTCGGAAAAGCAGCATTTGACTCCGGGTAACAGTCTGATAAGATGTATATTCAAATCAATTAACCCTTCACTGCCTGATTAAATCACAGCATTAAAAAAGTCTCCTTACCTTGCATACATGATCATTCTAGGGGCAAAGGAATATTTTAATATCATCTATTGCCAGGGTGATGTAGCTCTTACCCTTGCACTCCTTACTATTGGATACTTGTAATCTTGGTTTGCCTCAAACGTAAATGTAATTCCTGCACCATAAATTAAAAAAGTCATATTTCACTTTTTTTCATTTTGTGCATGTTACTCACATTTTATTGCAGGTTAGGTAGAAGCCTACAGTGAAG
>OMLI01017139.1:0-14483 GCA_900302605.1 Rondeletia loricata
ATGAGAGCAATGAACGCAAGAGAAGAAGAGTACACTTCCGTCATCTAGTCGTTAGAGAAGTAAACAAAGCCTACGCAATGGAGTCGCCCTTCACCTACTTTTATTGTTTTGGAGACAGTGTTTGTTTGGTGGATCAGGTCGCTCTTGTAAATGAGATTTTACCTGTATAAATAAAGGTTTGAAATGAAATGAGTTTTTCAGCCAAGGAACAGCCTCTTGCCTGCTTTCCTACTTTACCGAGTATGTATGCGGTGTTAAAAGGTTCAGATCGGCGCGTGCTGCGCGCATACGGAGATCCTCTTCCGTGTTTTGGTAGAGTTGTGTTCACACTTGAATCGCTCCGTCCCCGGGGATGCCCGAAACGTTCCCCAGACCACCTTTTCAAGTGGTCCCGGGCACGGAACGGTGATCCGTTCCCGGGGACGGAACGCAGCGTTCACACTAATCAAATAATCCGGACTTTGGGGGCAATCGTCCTCGGAAACGGCCCCGGGACCCTAGTGTGGAAGCGCCCTCAGAGTCAATACAGAATCAATGAGTAAATGGTGGAACAGAATCAGTAACAACTTTAAAGATTTAGTAGGCATCAGTGAGACTTTACATTGCATTTATGTGATGAAAAATCTAGCTTTGTGTCTTAATTTTATGCATTCAAGCATAGCTCAATGGAGAAGAATCATTTATATTAATGTAAAAACATTATAGACACAGTCTGAAATTGTGTCTTTTTCTATAGTCATGTAACTAATTAACTAAAACCTCCATCTGTATCAGTCTGTCTGTTTCCGTTTTCCTCGGACACCGTCGGCCCGACAGCATTGTGATTTGGCATGGGTACCGGGTGGCGTCCCGCGCAGACGGTGACAGGGATGGATTTTGGCCCTGCCCCCAAAGGGGTGTGGCTAGGCTAAAAACGGGCATTGGGACTAGTGTAATTGATAATCAAATCATTCATCATAATGGAATCAATCATCCTATCATTTCGTGTGTGTGTGTGTGTGTTGTTTTGATCACATCGCTGATTAAGTAACTAAAATCCTAATGATACCCAGCCCCATCTATCCCATACATCAACCGCTATCAGCAGGACTGTTGCCAGGGGGGACACCACTGTTGACATATTACTTCCTTTATTGGCTACGACCGCTCCCAAATACCAAGACAGAGCCCCCTACCTGACGGTAAACAAAGTAGAAATGCTTCAGCTGTTCCTTTGAAGTAGACATGCGTTTGCCAAGTGTAAACAGCCAACTGCCTTGAAACGGCAAACCTGACAAAGGACTCTGATAAACGGTGTCATGTCTCCACTCGGGATGAGTAATGTGAAGAGTTTTGCAGTCAAGGCTTGTTACGATCATCGCCGTTTATTACGTAACATCTGTACCTGAACATGCTGAACTAATTACAGTATAGGGCTGAGAAGGTGAAGCAAGGGCCAGAAACAGAATATCGTCACCTGATACGCCCCACTTTTAAATCCTATTGCTCTGCTTGTCTAATCGTGTCAAGAAATGAGTCTTCAAAACGGTTTAGCCATAGGGATTAATTGTGCTCCCCCAACTTTATGTTTAAGTCATGAGATGAATAGCCCACTATGGATGGCCAAGTCACTGGATTTGATGGTGTAATTAGCAGATGAACTGTGATGCTAACACGGCTCGGTCCAGACCTCACAAAGGCCACTATTGTGTGATTATATGATTGTAAATCTCCCGACTCCTTTGTCACGCCATGGAGTTTACTCATGGACACGGCTGACATCGTCATCAAGCCAGAGGATGAATGGGATGCCGTCTTGTAGTGCAGCCTTTGCAGCTCTGATGGCAACAGTCTCTCCATATATCTGAGTTAGGAAGACACAAGGTAACCGGAATGCCTGGGGAATAAATGGAATGCCAGTGTTTTCCGTCACTGCTGACTTCTTTGGACAATCGGCAAATTGCATTCTGTCAAACAGTAGAACACTAAGCAAATGGAAATAAAATGTCCTCTATCTCTGTTGTGTTATGATCTCATCCCAAGCAAAATGTTTGGCTCTAGTCATGAGGATTTTTCAGATTGGTCGGTGCACATCATTACTAGCCCGTAATAAACAATGGGAGATTAGTGTAATCTATTTTCCAGTGAGTTTGTAGTCTTATAGCAATCATTTTCAAATGCAATAAAGTGATTTCCAGCAGGACTGTGATCAAGAGGGACTTAGGCAAATTTTGCCTCCTATCACACTGTGTTCTGACTGACACGCACAGATCATTATTGAAGCTTAGGACGTTTTTCAAGAAATGATCTCCCACTGTTCCCCGCCAGGCTTGAATAATTTGAGGCAAGGGCAACTCTTATCAGAGGGAGTGAGGTGACCCCAACTCTCCTTTAAGCACTTATCTCCTCTGCCAGTTCTGCTTCACTCACTCGTTTGAAATGATAATTACTCCTTGTTGCATGGCAAAGCTGAGCAGTGTGTACACTAATGTAAAAGGGATTTGAATATTCCTTACAGCCTATTCTTTCAAGATTGAACATAGGATCACTGTTTAAAGTGCTGTCACATCATGTTGTTTTCTTTTATGTCATCACTGTGTATACAGCATGTTGGGAGAGACGAGCCCTAATGCTAGCCAAAAGATGACAGGGAGGAATGTAAAACCTGTTCATCATTGCACCTTTGACTGCAGGACATGACAGGACAGGATCATGGAAATGGTGCACATAGTTAACCAATTAACTCAAGTCTGTCCAGTAGCTTAGGGTCATGCCAAGCCAGTTAGGGCACATCCTATGCCCTGCCCAGTCCCTCATTAATATACGAAAAGTAAATTTGACAAAGAAGTGGATTAGTCACCGACAGTGACATGGCCCCCTTAAGCTCTAGAGCAAAAGGCTTGCTATAAGTGATTTGATTGGGGTGTTGATACATTTACGTATATTTCTATCTGCCTTTAATAAATATTGTATACAGTTGAAGCGCTCCGTGTCTGTGATATGCTGAAAAGGAACGTTCTATATCCGTGTGTCCCAAATGGCGGTGAGAACCATCAGTGAGTGAGTCATTCTTGGGTCATGGCAAGTGACTGGGTTGTGACCTGAATGATCAGTGCCATCAGTTTGGTAGTAGGTAAACACATCAGTTTAGTAGGAGAGTTGTAAAGCATTTAATTGTCCAAATGATGATTTTCCCTTTCAAACAAGTAAGGAAATGATTTATCTTGAGCAACATCCTAACTTGTGTTACCTAGTCCTGTTATTTATTATCTGTTGACTTAAAGGCATCATCATGATGTATTTGAATGAATAAGGGACATACCACAGCAGGATGCATTACAGCCAGTGATCAATGGACAGATGATGCTATGAATAATTAATGATATATTCAGGAGATTTCAGTACCCTCATATTATCACTCTGGGATATCACACCTGCGAATCAATAATGCAATAAAGGCAGATCCGTTGGGTTCAATTCTCAGTCTTTCATATTACTTCAAACAAGCTCATGAAAGCGCACTCTGGTTGTGCAATAAGTGATGCCCGCTATAAGTTGGGATGTATTTTTTTGGTAGACTTTCAAGATTTCAAGCCTTTTGTACACTATACTCTTATTCATTTCTTTTGGAGAACCCTTTTTTGCTGCTTTTTTCCCGTCGTCATCTGTTTCATGTTCTCTCAATCACAGTCATTGTAAGCCATCTGCAATGTGGTGAGTTGATTTAGCATGTAGCAAGGAGAGTTGCTCCTGTTAACACAAAGTACCGTAATAGAAGTGCCGGTTATGTCAGCCACTTACTATCATTAAAAGAAACACGTTTGCGTAGACGAAATGGGGAGGGAATGTTAAATCAATGGCTACTGCTTAGCATTCAAGTCCGGTTTTTTTGTGGCATATGTACAAACTCGTCTCTTTCAGAGGCGTTTGCCTTTAGGCTTCAGTATCCCAAATCTTCAGCGGCCAGCTGTTCCGTATTATAGACCCAAGGTTTGGAGTGTGCATAACGTTTTTTTAAATTTGTTTATCCTGGGTTAAAACCTTGTCTGTTGTGTTCTGACACAAAGACTTGGTTAGTTTTGGAGCCAAGAGAGAACCGTGCTACCTGCAGGGCAGAAATGATATTGAAGGAGAGGATAAGAACATGCTCTTCTCTTTGGTTCAACTTCTTTTGTAACTTGAAGAAAAAATGAAAATGGACGGAGAGCAGCTTTTGTGCTGGCTTCCACTATGACAGTTGATATCTTATTATTTCTTTAAGTTCTATAGACGGTGTTTAATTGTTTCTTTAAAATATTTACATTTAATCAGCACGATGCCAGTTCCATAGGCATTTCCTAGCATGATAGCGTTGTGCCTGCAAAAACAGATATCTTGATGGAAAGATCTTATTCCTGGGCATGCATTGTATTCAGCTTGTTATGAGTTACGACATGGGTCTACATAATGAAAACTACTGGAAGGGTACTATGAGAGGATATCCTGGTGATTGTTTTCTGATAGACTTATTACTTAGGCATACGATGCTGTATGTAGCTAAGAAATCGGTGACCCATTTTAGCACCACTGTACTCAAGACTCCAACAGTCTTTGTAGCTTAGTAGACTTCCTCTCATGAAGTTCCAGTGGTTAACTTCTTGTTCATGCCCACTGAAAGCGATGTTGGATGTTTTACTATTTGAAAAGAAGACGTGCCACTTAGAGGTCATAGCAGATGTAAAGTAATGTTCTCTATATTGCTATGCATACCTTGCAATTAATGATGTCATCACTGTCTCCTCCAGATGTGCTGATTCATGCTTTGACGTTGTGCGATCTCACCGAGTCACTGTGATGATGAATTTACTATGAGCTCTGCCAGCTTAGGAAACACATGCTGCTGCCACGGCTGCTGCAGGGGGGATCACAGTTTGTTTTTAACCCAGTCGTGAATCATTTAGGAGTCTGCGTTCTTGGTGCCAGGAGCAGTGTGCTCTGCTGAAACCCTCCACTTCACGCCCCCTGTCCCATTCCCAGGGGGTTGGATAAGAAGAAATGACGTACCCCATATTAACATAAGATGCATAATGCCGTACCTTATAGATTTTATGGGAACAGCAGTACTTTACCACCTTACCATCCCCCATGTTGACATTTGAACAAATCCTGCATTCGACCCACATAGATTTTAAAAGTTTAGTATTAGTTGGCAATTATCTGACAGTGGCATCTAGCTCTGCTGAAGCATTACTCTCTGCTCCCTCCTATCCCGTTACCCTTTGTCAACACAAAATGCACCATACATACATGACGGATTAGGGCTGGGCGATTATGGCAAAAATCATAATCACGATTATTTTGATTGATATTGAGATCATGATTATTAAACACGATTACTCATTGACTTTGAGAACATCATATGCGTTTATTGAACTTTAACAAGTCTGACTCCTCAAAACCAAAGTGTTTCCACACGAATGAATTTGTTTTACCTTTCTTCTCGACCAAAGGCTGTCGTTCTGTCATCTTCTACAAAATAACCATAGAAATGTGCCGTGGCTCCCTCCTCCCTGTTCTCAACTCGAGCTGAAACAAATGTTTGGGCTTGGGGGGGAGGGGCGATTATCTTGTTTTCATGATCGTGGGAAACCAAAATCGTAATCGAAATTGAAACTCGATTAATCGCCCAGTCCTATGACGGATTAGTAAAAGTAACCATTT
This sequence comes from Rondeletia loricata, assembly GCA_900302605.1. Classification (NCBI taxonomy): domain Eukaryota; kingdom Metazoa; phylum Chordata; class Actinopteri; order Beryciformes; family Rondeletiidae; genus Rondeletia; species Rondeletia loricata. The sequence goes on from OMLI01017139.1 coordinate 5,680, forward strand.
GGGATTTTGTCTCGACATAAAATTGTCATATGAATTGCTATAACAATGAAGGCTATGTTCTGTAGCCCCTATGAGCTCGTTTCTGTTGGTGTATTTCATTGTTTCCCCTCCCTGCTGCTTTTGATACTCTATGTTCCAGTTTATCCGTAAGGGACTTCACAGGAAATTGAACACAAGAACTCCCAATTTTGAACAAGTGAAAGGACAAGCAGATCAATGAGTTAATGTTTGTAGTGGTGAAAATCACCTTTTTTAATATCTGCTGGTTCTCCAATTTGTTTCTTAGCAATACATTAATCTTACAGCATCTTTAACCATTGATTTTGGGGGAAATCAATGCTTTCCCTCCCTACCATCCCCTTGGTTGAATTTGAACCAGTCATGCACTGCCTATTCCTTAGATAAGTGAGCAGACCGCTATGAGTGTGGGTTATAATGACAGACACAGCATGAGTCTCTGCCTTGTCAGTCACATACTGGCCTTTTCTGCCCAACACAATGGCTCCATGAATCTTGCTGGGTAGTAATCTAGACCCCAAGGACCCTAGTTGTATTTAGACTGAGACACCGAAAAAATAAACTTTCACATTAAACTCTGCTGTGTGAGACAAGGACAGTTATTTGACCCTATGAAAACAATTAGACCTCTCCGTTTATCTCTTTGTTTGTTGGTGGGAGCAGTTATTGAATTTTTGTGATACAATCTTCCAAAGTCACCCTTGAACCTGGCAAACATCTGAGGGACTGAAATAACTGTTTCGATTTTGATTGCAGCCACTCAATTAAATGCAAACGCTGTTAGAAATCTCTTTTGCTTTGGACTTTGATGGACTCATGATATTGTTAATGGATTGGATGGCGGCCTAATCTAGCCTCATGTCTAGCTCTGTGATAGAGTTCCCATCACAGGGTCCTGCCCGGCAGCTGATTACCTCCATAAGTGCCTCAGTCCATGCCAAAGACTAAATGAGAGACGAGTCACTTTGCAGAGATGACTTATTGGGAGCTGGTGGCCGAGCAAAAAGCCCATTCGTTTATATGGAGTTAGCCAAATGGTTAGCATTCAGGCTGGTCCCCCTCAAGTGAACTTGCCATGACCTGCCTAAGTGTAGCTTCTGATGTGTCTGTCGCCCCCTTCGCTGTCTCAACAGATGCAGGTATTAATAGGGAGCCTCAAGGGAGGTTCAAAAGGTTAATGAAGCTGTACCCTGAAGCAATATGGCACCAGATTCACCCTCCATAGGTACAAGGACCACCAGACCCACTCCTAGATGAGCAGATGGGTGCTGGGGCACTGGGCATAGAGGGTCGCCTGTACTGTAACGGCTTCAGTTGAATACAACTGCTGGGGTTGGTGTCTTGGACGCTGTAGTAGGAGCGGACAAATAACTGTAATGGATATGACGCTTTTCACAGGTCGGCTTGGAAGTTTAAGTTGTCGTCATATGAAAGTTCTATATTAGTTGCTTCTATTAACATCATTTTCTTTGTTCTAATACTTGCTGTCAAGTATGATTTAATGCTTATTAATATTTAATACTTCATAAGATCCATGATGCATCACTTTTCAGGATGAATTGGGACACTGCATGAGTCAGTGGGCTAAAGTACATGTAGTTGTGACATGGGCTGATTCAGGCTCATGACCTATCTTATATTTCCCTCTCTTTCATACCTTTCCTGTTATTCACAACTATATACTGTGTATTAAAGCACAATTGTCAGCCAAAAAATATCTAAAAGATAAAAAGCCACAATAGACCTGGAAAAATGTGAGGTATAACAACCGTTTACTTGCCCTTCACCCCCTTTGCTAAGTTTGAACAAATCGCCCTCTGCCGTTTAGAGCATTCCTCTCATCCTCAGGTGCTGGCCCATAATATGAGAATTTGTCTTTGTTAAGTGTAACTGAAGTTACAAAGAGTTACTGAAATTCTGAAAGAATACTGTTACAGTAGAGCACATCTACAGCTCCTTAATACGTTGTCCATTTGTTCTGGTCTTTAACACTTTCTTTAAAGTCCTACACCAAGTGAACAACATGACAGGTAACTATTTTGGAAATGTGACAGGACATTGTACTCATCAATAGAATGTATTTGGTCACTGAAAAGATCAGTGTTGAGATATTTCTTTGGGAAGTGTTGCCTTACAGCATTGCCCAAAAAGTTGACTAATTTAGCACAGCTCCAGGAGACACGAACAGCACCCCTCTTTAAATTTTAAAAGAACTCAGGAGTTACATAAGGATATGCCCTGGGAACATTGAGACCTGGGGTGTGTGACGCACGCAGGGCTGCCACGCTGGTTGTTGCAGTCCCAGTAGGCATGAGAGGGACCAGCAGAGGAGGAGGGGGAAGTTACAGGAACACAGATGGATGTTTTCAGCCTCCAGCGTCTCACGTTAGCTGCGCTGGAACAGTAGGGACCAAAGCGGGCTGGTATTGATGTGAAGGGTGACACAGACTTATTGGTTCACTGCTCGAGACCCAGGGGAGGAACGGAGAAAGGGTGTGACAGCGAGACACGGATGCAGAGACGAAGACGGCGACAGGGAAAAAAGAGGTGGCCAATGTTTTATTCAATAAAACCAGTGCGGTCTGTGTTGGCATGGCAAAGGTGAGACCGATGACCTTAGACCCCCTCCTCCACAAAATCTGTCCCGTGAGCCAGTCGTTATGCAAGCCGGCCAGCCTTCCATTCAGCCAGTCAGTCACCAGGCAGCCACCCACGTTGTTCACCAGCCAGCCAGTTTGCCAGTCAGCTGCCCAGTCAACAAGCCATTCAGTCTGCAAGCTGTTAATTCTGCCTGCTGCCAGTCTGCAAGTCTGTCAGCCAACCAGCCAGTCTGCCAGCAATGGCGCTTTCAGGGACAGTGTATTGGCAGGAAGGGGGGAGACGGGGGTCGTAAATCCCCACGTAGCCTGCATTCTTTAGTGTATCCAGGTTGATTACATGTTAAAAATAGCGCTCCCCAGCAGGAGCCTGTCTCATCAGACGACCAGGGATGATTGACCCCCGGTTGTCTTGTACCGTCGTTGGTTTTACTAGCTACCGTAAATATTTGAGTGAGGTCCGTGTGGGAGCTGCTGCAGTGACGCAAGCTCTCAACCGGAGACGCCGTGTGCTCTCCCAGTGTTTACTTTCTAAACGTCATTACCTATGTGGGAGCTTTGGGGAGATATCCAGTGCAGTCAGGCAGTTAGGAATAGCGGGGCTGTGTTATATCTTAGGGACAGGCTTTGTCGCGTTCGCTGAACTTAATGTCTCTGTACTTTGTCTGGATATGGTTAAGACCATAAGAATCAAATGAGATTTTGCATTCCCCTTGGTCAGGTTTGAAACGCCTTGCCAATTATTTCACCTGTTTCAAGTGTATAGCGTGGTGTTTACCTCTTCCTTGATGTATTCCAGAGCGGTTATTCCAAGATTTTCCACTGAGGCTGTTTTGAATTGTTTATGATGTTTGGACTTGATGTTTTGGATACAGCAATGTTGATGTACTGTATTGAGCAAAGAGGGAGTTGGAACAGATGGGAGTAGTATATTTGAAGTTGTGTTTTTCCCAAGAAACTTATTAAACTTATTAAATTAAATAAGAAGTTTGAACTCAGCATATATCTACATAACTGGCACCTTTTCTGCTGGCTCACATTGAAGCCAATAAAGCTCAGGCAGCAGATGTGTTCAGTGTGCGTCTTTGAGACAAATTACAGAGTTGTCTCGGGAGTCGCCGGTCTCTTTCATTTGCTTCCCCACGTCGCCACAAAACGAGAGCCAAACTCCCATGTCATCTTCGTGGTGATCTCTCACCGAGTGTCGATGACAGCCTAATTGAATACAGGGATACAAAATCAAACTGGCTTTTTTATCTCCCAGAGAAACGTTGTGGCCTGTAGTACAGACAGAAAATTGGATATTCACTCGGATCAGACTTAAAATTTAAAAAAGACCCTATGATGTGATGTGTGTTTTCATGTCAACTGGTCGAGTTTGTCTTTGGCAGTGTGGTGAAAGAAATATTAATATTTGTTTTTGTCGTCATGTCATTTAGCTGAAGCCATCAGTGTGCTAGAACTCCTAAAAATTTAACTGTCTGAAGTTAAATCCATATTACCCCGTAGATGCTCCAGAATAAACTTTTGTAGTCATTGATTACCATCAAAAAGTTGGATATAGATCTGTTATTCTATGTTCTTGGATCAAGCATAAAGGAATGGTTTTTCTTCTCTCTCCACAGATCCAGAATGACTTTCACTATTGGTGAATGGCCGCTGGTTGGGGCTTAGCGAGTATCCATCTACGAGCACTATGAGCGTCTGAAAACAACCAGCCTTTAATCCAGGAAGGATCCCTCTTCCCTGTCTAAAGAGTCTGCTAACTGTGTGTAAGGACCACTGGGAGTACAAGAATCGGTCAAGGACACTTTCACTTCCCCTCCACCCGCAGGAAGACGGGAGTGAGAAAATAAGCCCTGTGGATTGAAGAGGAGCTTAATGAATACCGAGGAATCTTGAAACAAACCGTGTGTGTTTGTGTATGTCTGTGTGACGGGATCGAACGACCATGTGGACATTAGCTACAACTGTCCACTGTCTTCTGGCGGCTGTGCTGCTATTGGCCAGCCGCCTCCAATCGGTGACGGCCACTGAGGATGATGTCACGCCGCGCATCAGTTTCCCATACAGTAAGTCAAAATAATTCCCTCATGTGTTGTTTATTGTCATTTAGACATGGTTATTGTCAGTGTATTGCAAGAAACATATTGCCCGCCCACATGTTGTTATAATTATTCAAGAAATAATTCCATACAAAAATCCATAGATGCCACGTATGTTGACACAGAAGCAGAGAATTAAAGCAAACACAGCTATAGCAAGTGTGCAGTGATGCAGCCATCGCAACTGCATATCCACAAGGACACACGCATTGAGTGCACAAGCGCATGCAGGTCTACATGCGCACATGCCAACTTGCAGACACTCAGTGCAAGCACAACTTCTCATAAATTCATGCAATTATACTTTTGTACCCTGGGGGTCTTTTTAAGAGATTAGATTTTGCACAAAATTGACTGTGGTTTTGTTCCACCCTGAGCCTGTTTGACAGCAAAACAGAGGGTGATGTAAGCATGGCATGACATGTGACTACTAGCTGAGAGTGTTACTCAGGTGAAAACCACATACAAAGTACCAGCTTAGGGCCTGTTGTCCCGGGATATATTTGGTACATTCAGACCAAACGGCATCTGGTTTCACATCCTCAAACACACATGGCCCATCCTGCCTTTTACCACTAATCAACCTTCTCGTATTGCTTAGCTGAGCGCAGCAATTTGTCTGACAAATGAACTAATGTCTTTCCTGGCAAACTCACTGCTTGGACTGAAGACCTTTTTGCCCCTGACTTCATCATTGCATGTAATTATTCCATGCACACTGCAGCGCTCCTCTCATTATGATAACTGTGGATTAAGCCTTAATAATTAAAAACATGGCAGTGTTTTTCCACCACTTGTTTGTATGAGACAGGCTAACAGCTTTTTGGTAATTGATTGATGCATTATGGGAGCTTGATAAATGAGGGAAAAGATTGAGGAAATTGAGGCAGCTGTTTGGATGTGGCTTAGGGAACATTGATGGATTGTTTGACTGCCTTTCAGGGAAGTGTCACTATAGACATTGCCGTGTTGTTGTTTTGAACGTCCTACATCCTAATTGTTTGAACTGGACAGCTGTTGGTTCGTACGGCTCTATACAATTAGCTCACTGATTCCTATAGTGTTTCCTGCAAATGCGGTCAAACATGCAAATACGCCCGTCCCACAGCAACCATAGTATACTTACCGGGATATAGAGTGTATAGGGGGCGTGACAGCCCCTGTAATCACTACCTGTCTGAATTTGAAGTTCCTCCCTCTGAAAAAAGTCTGAGGCTTATTTTCCTCACCTCTCAGCCAACACAATGAGCCACATACTGGTGCTCACATGCACCGTCTCACAATGGCATTACTCATACATACCAGAGAACAGCCTTACAAATACTCCAACCCTTTATCTTGTTTCTCGAAGAACAGAATGAAGTGAATTGGCACAAAGCTGGTTCCCTGCAAACCACTGATGTTTTTTTTTATTTTTATTTTTATTTTTACTCCACTCAACATTCATATTCTAAATTTCATGCATTTTACCTCCCATCAGCAGTTAAGTTTTTATATTCTTTTAAGTAGAGAACATAGGCAGTCGTGTGAGACATCCTCTTTCAGCTGGTAATGTAGCGTAGAACCATGTAAATCTTATCCAAACGTCAGTGACACTGACTGTAACCTCTTCGTTCCAGTTCCAGTACAGCTTTGTATAAACAGGATCACTGACATGCGTATCCTATGTAAATTACGCTAAATTCAGTACCATGACATTGATACTCAACATAAAGTGGGGGAACCCTTTAAACCTCCACTTTCGTTTGTATAGTCCCTGAGACAAGGGGGGCCCAGGCTGTTTTCTAGAGAGGACCCTTCCTTCAACATGGCCTTTTTCCTGGAAAGGTGTCCCTTTTCTCTTTCTCTTACTTCCCCTCTCTCTCCCTCCTTCTCTCCTAATGAGCAGGCTAATCTCCCATGTGTAGTGAGCGGAGGTTTTGCGGTTGCTACAGTGGCAGTGCTTGTCTGTTTTTCATTATGGCTCTTGTGCAGAGAGGCAGCCCAAAGGATCATGGGACCTGAAACAGTAGGCAATCAGTTAGGCATGCCGCACATATCCCCGTTTGTGGCTTAGATGTTCAGTATCAAAAACGTGCTTCCCATTTCATAGCAGCCAGGTTGTTAATGTCTGTCTCCGGAGATGCGATCTTGAGACTTTTTTTCACTTGTAGCGAGCAGGAATACGTCAAGCTGTGCAGATATAAGAACAATGCACATTAATAAGCAGGTTAAGGCACTTACCATGTTCATTTGATATTAAGCCTTAATAATTTAAAAACATGGCAGTGTTTTTCCACCACTTCTTTGTATGGGACAGGCTAACAGCTTTTAGGTAATTGATTGATGCATTATGGGAGCTTGATAAATGAGGGAAAAGATTGAGAAAATTGAGACACAGGGCCAGATTTCAAATCCATGGCATCTCAAGTAGTTGACAGGGGACTCACCTTGTTGCGCCACTAGGATTCCTCATTATATTTATACTTATGTGTAACGAAAAGAAAAAATCTGTAATAATTGAGAAAACAAATCGAAATGCCCCTTCAAGCAAGACAGCCAAACTGCCCAGCATGCTGTGTATGCCCAGCGTACACAGTGTCCGTTCCCGTTTAAGTTTGGTCTATGTTCAGTGGATATTGTGCGCTTTCTCTCATGCATGCTAATCCAATGACCTTGGCAGTGTGTGGGTTGCAGTGCAGAGAGGGAGGGAGTGAGAGGGGGGTCAGGCCAAATACTCGTGAGGTTTTAGACATGCTCCGATGCCCACCTAAAACCCGGCAAGGACACGCCCACTGATCCTGAAAGAGAAGCAGTCTGTGGCTTCCAGCAGAGGTGGCACTCACAAGTGGCTGCATATAGAGCCACAGCAGCCGCAACAATGGAACATAATTACAGCACATCAACTCTGTCCATCTCAGACATGTTAATGGCTTCGTCGCTTCCACGCTCCAGGGAATGTACAGAAAAGTTCAGTCTTTACAGATTTTGATAAAGAACAGTTGATTTGAAGAAACTGGCAAGCAGCAAGAAATAACGGCATAGTTGTTAATCAAGAAGGACAGACCGGAATGCAAGGTTAAAGAGTGACATTTGGTGTTTTTGAATTGCTTTGACGGCATGTAAATTCCAAAAACAAGTGTCTTGCCTCACATCTTCATATACATCTTGTAACATAGATTTTCATAGGTATACAGTTATTGTAATACCCCAAAAACGCCTTTAATGACGGATCGAACGCGGCTTTTTGTAGCGTGATGTAGCATTTAGCATTAATATGGCTTTTGAGTGCCTTAGGGGAGCCCAACAGTCACAGTGGACAGCTCTCAAAGGGAAATCACACTCAAAATAACATCCCAGATTGTATTATTTTGTATCACAACTCTAACGGATGCTTCTTGTTGCACTGCTTTCTTTTGTGTCCACATTGCGGTCAAAAAGGAAGCTTTTACCGTTTCCAAAGCATTCAGCATGAGGAAAGGCGTGGAATAAATACACAACCTTTTATCACAGGGCTTTTTGTTGCAGCTCTTAGGAAACAAGACTAGGTCAAAACCTAGTATATGGCTGGACTGTGTATTGGTACGGTCACACATGCACGAAATTAACGGGTCCCGTTCTATTACCGCGGGTCCCGGGTCTGTTTATCATTATGTGTAATACCCGAGTGGATCCGAGAAGACCCGTGATCAGCGCTGATCACGAGAGAAGCACTTATTTTGATATTGTAGACTACTTCCTGTTTTATTTTGATACTAACCTCCCCTCTCGTTTCAGTTCCTGCCATTGCGTGTGTTCCGCTCCGGATTACCCACACCTGGCCTCGTTACTCACCTGTTCCTTATTTTGCAATCTGCCCTCCCTATATAACGTTAGATCGTGGGTGTATTGATATAGATCCCCTTAGTTCCCCATGCTCTTTGCTAGATTTTCGGACTCTGCCTTGTTTCGGGATTTCGCTTTTTCCCTCAGACTGATTACTGTGTATGTATGACCTACTGCTTTATTCAGTAAAGATATTGCATTTTTGGACCTTTACCTCGTGTCCTGTGTGTTGTTCTCTGCACTTTAGTCTCTACCTTACCAGCGTTGATACAGTTAGGTC
>OMLI01017181.1:0-10546 GCA_900302605.1 Rondeletia loricata
CCACCCGGAGCGCACACCTGCACAGTGTGACTGCGGTCCTCAGGCTACAGACCTTCTCCTATGATATCTTGCGCTGCAGGCCACATACTATTGAAGTTGTATGAATATGTCAGTCGCTCCCTGATGCAGTTATGTAGGTATATGAATCATATAGGGAGGGGCGGGAGGGCGAGAGAGAGAGAGAGAGAGAGAGAAAGAATGGTGACACGGTCCTTACATACAACAGAAGCCCACAGACTGTGACTGTGTGCGTTCACATAAGCATAAAAAGGTGAGTAAAAGAAGGAAGTCATTAGTCTGCCTATCTTATCATAACATACGTGTCATATCTATCTATATAGAGCAATAGATAGATATAGAGCAATCACCAGCGGTTCTTTCAGGTTATGGGACCCCGCGGTATAAAGGCACTGAAGTTTAATATTCTAGGCTAAATTTGTGTGACGCTATGAGAGACATAACTCAAATATGAGAGGCAGCGGCAGACCCCATGTGTGCTTCTTCTTTCTCACCATAGTAGGTAGATTAATCATTAACTCACATGCCCCATTCTGGCTGCTTGAACGTTATTTGCGCTGCCTGTGTAGGCCATAGGATAAGGTATCTTTAGTGACATGGAGATTCAATCGAACTTATTCTCATTTAAGAGTGTTTTTGAATTTGCATTTTCAGTAGAAAAGGCCATCTATCATGGTGACAGTGAGTGGAAGAGGCTCACCCTGGGGGGAAAAAGCTGCATGCCTTACTAGCAGGAACACATGTAACACTAATTGTCTGCCTCCTATCACACATTGCAGACTCATATCAGTGAGTGGTCTGCCTTAAGTGTCCACACTGGGTTCATCTCCCTTTGCTGCCTGCCTCGTTATCGTTATCGTTAACTGTAACGAAAGAAAAAGCAATATACAACGCCAGGAGGATTCATCATGACACTGACTGAGGCGCTTGACCGAGACCAGGGAAGTGGCACGCACAGACGCGATGCGTGGGTGGGTGGTGGTGCCCACTGCGCATGCCCAGTTGCCGAGTCGACCCGCCTTGCCGTCAAACACTGTCGGCGCACGAAAAGCTCAACTGTATAAAATGGACTCGCATGATTTCCATTCCAGCCTAAAAGATTAGACGCCCGTTGAAGTCAACCTACCGGGCCAAGCTATGGCTCGGGTTTTAACCTGTGGGCTGGTTATTCAGAGAGGCGGACAAGACCACGAGACGGCGTGTAGCCTACTATCGGTACTATTGTAACAGTATCGGAAGTAGAGCCGCACACGTGTAGCAGCGCCATTCACTGTGACAACAATGTTACCACGAAATGTGGCCACTGGTGAAATGCAACCATTTATTAGAGTGATGTCGTCTGTCAAACCGACACGGAGACAAGTCAGAGAGTCCGTGGCCATGATGAGCTACAGCCTACACTGATTTATATATATATATATATATAGTAGCCTATATATATATATAACTTACCAGGCCCGGTCCTCCGAAGTGCAGCCCACAACGACGGACCCCTCAAAATAAACCCACCTGGAACGTGAACACCCTACAAGATAACCCGTCGAGACAAGAGGGCAGCGTTTTTACTGAAGAAAAATGTACTTACCAACGAAATAGGACACCAGGGGGGGAAAGAGCCGTTCCTTTTCCACCCCACGCCTCTGTCGCTCCTGGTTTCCCCCTCCTGAACCGGGTTTCCGTGGGTTTTCGTGGTACCGTTGTGTCTAAGAAGTCACAGATTCCAGCACTGCGCTGCCCGTTGCCCGGAACGGTTGCCCTCCTCGACTCGACCGACTCATACAACCATGTTGCCCTGAATGTCGCCTGCTTCCATCCGGGCGTTTAGGGATTGAGCGTCGTCCCACTGCTCAGGATGACAGCTGAAGGAGGGGAGGGAGAGAGAGAGAGACAGAGAGAGAGAGAGAGAGAGATGGTCAGGCAGTGTCGTTGGCATGGTGACACCATACATAGAGAAAAACATATATTAAATATAGGCTATTATATAATTAACTAAAAATGTGTTTGTACATGTAGATGGTATTCATTTTATTGTTCGTGTTTTTATTTATCCTGTAAGCACTTTGTAACTCTGATTTTATAATAAAAACGTATGATTATTGTTATTATGATATAACAGTGTAATTATAACACTAGGCTAACAGTAATACATTTTGAGTGCACACAATATATTTAGGATATACTTGCAGATATGTTGTCAACAGTACATAGGAGGGAAATGCATTTGCAATATATATCCAAACCATATTTTGAATGAAATTATGTATTTATTTTTTTCAGTATGGGGATAAGAGACGGACAGACAGACAGACAGACAGACCGACAGACAGACAGACCGACCACTGAATGACACAACCACCCCAGAAAACATAGTGACTGCCCCAAATCTCACGTGGTGAGGAGAAACCTCGTGGCGACTCATTGTCCTGTTCTCTCACAGAGACTCGCATTGTCTACTTTTGTGTTTTCATGACTGATGTGGTTTAAACGGAAGGGGCACGCGCGGAACAGAGTAATTCGTCTCGTGCGAGTCTGTCATTTTGGTGGACATTTGTAGTTATTTCTCTATAACTCACCGTTATTACGACGCTATGGTAAAATGTGGATTGCGTGTGAAAGGTATGATCATCGGGTCGACGACGATACTGTTCAATCCGTCTAAATATCGCCTTCTATTATGGCTGTGGCCACGTGCGCAGGGCATACAGTTGTTACGTAACCGTCCCAGCCAGTCAACAACAGTGGGAGTGGGGGGTGGAGGCAGGGAGGAGGAGGAGGGGGGATAATCAGGGATGTAGTGGAGGGTAAACCAACCTAAGCTCAGTTCAGTCACATGTTGGTTTGTGAAACAGAGTTTGGTCACCTTTCCAGGCCAGTATACACCTTTAGGATATCATTTCACAGTATATAATGTACAGTATGTATGTTACATGAAAATAAATCCTGCATTAATGCTATTATGAAATATATACTTGTTTATATTGTTGGTTGTTTGCCTTGTGGTGATCGGTGACTGGAGTTCATAGAATGCCCAGATTTGTATTTACCAGTACGTCACTGGGGATAACGTAGGCCCCACTGGTGTGTGTGTGTGTGTGAGCTTTACCCACTCCTAGTTGGGCCCACCTTGGATTTAAATTTGACATATTACCAGCCAACACCAAACAGTAGTAGGCCTGCTATTCGTCAACTATCCCGTGTACGAACTCAACCCTAACTACACATCCAACTGGGTTTTTCCCGTGATCATAATCCTGTGGATTCTCATAATGGTCTGAGAGCAGATTTATGATAGTGATACAACTCTTTAAATAGCAAAAATAGCAGAAATAGCAATTCAATAGTGGAAAAACACTAGGTTGATAATAAAGCCATTAAATGTTGGTTTCTACTATTTTTTCACAGCAGTGCTTCTCATCCAGTCTTTGAAAGGTCACCATGTTGTGCCTCAGATGTGCTGTCTGCTGTCTGACAGCCACATAGCAAATATCACAGCGTCCTCACAGTTACAGGAAATGGATCCTCTTTGTTCTCACTTTCCCTGACTACCATACCATGCGAAGTTCCAGTTCGCAGTCGGTACTCATTTGTACTATTTACTGTATAGCCTACTATGTTGTTATGATGAACTCCATTGAATCAGCATTGCTTTTTTGACATGTCCCTTCCTCAGTGACAATTTCATATTGGGTTTCTTAATTAGAATACATCATCACCAACAACATTGTTGTTTCTTATTAGACAAAATGGAAAGTTTTTGCCGTTACGCAATCAGCCCATGTATTGGGAAATAGACCACATGTGTGTAAATGTCATTTTATTGAGTAAACTTGCAGCTAAGCTTTTGTCGTACAGGATAATGCTGCCATTCTCCTACGGTCTCGTGTCCAGGCAAGCCTTGCTGGGTGTGGTGTGGTGAATACACTCCCATCACTCAAACAAACCTTTACTCTGAATACATATGAATAAAAACATCTTTGACTAAACAACATCTTGATTCAGAATCTTATTATATGATGCTTGCCTTCAGGTATTTGTGGTTACTTTACATCAACTCTGGTTTAGACCACATTCATAAAGCCTGAACAACCACAGCTAGGCCTATATGGTACATTCATCAATACTTATTCAGTCCTTATTTTAGATTTCATCAGGTGTTTATGTAATATATGATGCATATTAATTGTGACATAGCAGTTGAACAATGGCCATTTTTGGAGAACGAAATTTTAAAATGTAAGTCCTCTGGCAACTGTTATTTAAAATGGAAAAAACATGCATTATGGTTAGCAATGGAAATGAACAGTACGTCATGGAGCTGTTTTTGAGACACTTGCTACATACACAATCCCTTTCTTTTACAGACCTTTACACATGCTTCTCATGCTCTTCTCTTGACTTGTTCTCACAGTTCAATCAATTAACGCTAGTTGCTGGAAGCTTACGAGGTTGTTTAGCTATTACTGTAACAGTTACCGTAGTGTTAGCTCACTAGCTAGATTACTAGTTTGCTAGCTTGTGTAAAAAAGCATTATGGTAACTAACTTAGCTAAATAGTCAATGCACAATCTTTCAAATAAGCCATAACTGGTAAACTAGCTTATTAGGTGGCTAGATAACTTGAGGGTTATTTTTCTTTAGCATTGACTTGAACTGTTAGCTGACATTAGCTATTTGTATGTGCATTAACCAAATTCTAAGTGTAGTAATCCATTTTATAATACCTCTATCTAAGCTATTTGAAAAGTGAAAGTAAAATTGGATACTAAACTTGTTCATCAGACCAAATACACAAACGTGTACAGATTTGAGTGTGGAATACGTCAGACTGGCACATATGGGAACTTTAGGCGTACATGTCATTCCCGCTCTTTTTAGGGGAAGACAAACCAGTGCCATAGACTGCAATAGTAAATGTCGTTTTCAGACACCGCCAATATATTGCAAGATTAGTCTTTATATTGAAGCTTTATTGCATGACATAATGTCAAAAAATTATTTTGCAACACTGCCTGCCATCAAGCCTTTGTGCTACATTCAAAAGTTCAGTTTACTCCATCTTCCAACGTGCAGTCAGTCTCTCAGCAGCGGGGAAGTGCAATGACCAGTGCTTACTACATGTTATTACTTTCCCCAGTAATGAGTAGAGTAACATTACAGTTACCAGTCAAAACATAAGTCATTACTTTTATCAGCCCCTCTAAATATCAAATTTAAGTTGAATTATCCCAAAGATGTTTCCTACCCCCATTCCCCCAATTCATTTTAGTCAGGATTAGCCTACTCGTTATCCTCTCAGTTGATGCAGGTAGACACAGAGCTAGCTTAGCTGAGAAATGGCAAAAAAGTGTACTTTCTCTGGGTGGAAGTATGCCCACTACTTAGAGTGTATCAAGCAAAAGAATGACAACAACATTGAACATCAACGCTATTTGGTTTCTCTGATCATTCGCCCAGCTAAGCCCACAGGTGAGACAATTGCATTTTCCTGATTTTTAAGGGGAATGTAAGAGAAAAGTAATATAAGGAGTAGTGTAACAACATAAAATGACTTAACAACGCTTCAGAATACACATTTTCATGGCAAAACCAAAGGTATGTTTTCAGTTAAGAATGGCAATTGCCAGGAGGTCTTTTATTTTTGACATTTGTGCTCATTAAATTGACAGACTGCAATGTAACAAATGACAAAGTATTACATAAACATGAATGTGCCATGTAAGTAAAGTTTAAGTAAATCTTATTTATATAGCACATTTCCTACACAGGGAAACTCAATGTGCTTCACATAAAAGCAAAACTTAAACATAGGAAAACAAATTGTACAAATACACATACATACAGTATATACATTCATACATTGGAAAAATAAAAGCTCTTGTTAAGGTGTTATTAATGTATAAACCAAACTTCACAAGGGAAGCTCAGGATTTCAGTAAGATACAGAGGGCTTTGTTTTTTGTTGTACAAAATTCACAATTCTCAGTAGTTAATGGATACTACTGTACGTGAATAAATAGATGAGCTGTAACAACATTTTCAGATCAGAAGTAATAAACAAACAAATAAACAGGTAGATAGTGTGGCACGGTGGGACCGCACCTGATTCCCAGACCGACAAGGCCCCACCAGCCAGCTTCTCCAGGCCCCGTGGCAAAAGGTCGAAGGCCCAATACACAGCTGGTCGGACGCAATCCTCGACGCCTCAGCCTGGTGTGGTTCACTCTGCGCCAACACAGCGTAGAAGCTCTTGGCACAGCCACAGAGCCTACGCCGAACCCTCCTCCATCAAGGCCAAACACTCTCACCTGCACCTAACAGCTGCCTCCAATTCAGCCTATCAAGGACAGCATAAAACCAACATAACACAACCAGCTCTGTCGTTGGCAGGAATGGACTCTGAGGCCTGAGGAAGCCAGGAAACCAGGAAGGACCTCGTAAGGTCACCCGGAACCAACCGGTACCCTGGAAGGCCGCAAGCTTCTTCTCCCGTTTTGACTTTTTAGAATTTGGATATTTGGACCTTTTGAGTTTACTGGTAATAACGCGTTTCTGCAAACTGTTGTTGTGTCCCTTTGTGCTGCCCCACAGCAGACACCCCCCTTACAAAGTCACAATAGATCATTGTCAGGCAGAGAACTTGGAAATATGCAACAAACAAGTATCAGGCATTAGTCAGGCCATTTCAAAAAGTCTGTCTGGAAGTTGTATTTTTGAGGAGGCTGTAGAAGAAATACAAACTCATATAAAGAACATTTCTCTGGTGAAAAAACATCTAGGAACAAAAGTGCAGTAGAACCGTATTTAACTGAACCTCAGACTTCCAAGCCAAAGTCTGCTGGACAAACATAATGTGTAGCCTGATTTGTTGAGTGAAAATGTGCCACTGCAAAAAATAGAAATACTCTTGACTGTTATCAGAATTTCCTTGTTATATACATTTTAGAGGTCCAATCTGTAATTGCAGTATGGCGCCCCCTGTTGAAAGTCTGAATTAATGATATTGTTTTTGATGATCTGAGCTGTTGATACATTGACTGACAATATGTGACAGCAAAAAAATTAGTTTTAATGTATTTTGAGACTGTGAGAGACTTATTATTTTGTAACATGTATTTATTCATGGAAGGGTTTTGCCGATCATGCATTTTATTTCCTGCTTCACGTTACAGAAAATCCAGAGTCTTCTGCTGTTGGCCACTGAGCAGCTGTACTGGAGTAACTGGGGTTTAAAAACAGCTATATGAATGGCCTATGCTCTACATTTAGGTGGTCAAAAAAAATCTGGAATGTGTCTTTAAAGTATAAATTAGTCTCAACCAAGTATTTCATTAATTTATTCATTTTATTTCATTTTATTTCATTTTATTTCATTTTATTTCATTTTATTTCAGAGAATTTCTAATCTCCTTGTAATAATTCCTAAAGGTAAATGAGGTTTTACTTGGTAAAATTAATCACCAACCTATTATTATAGCTACGCCTGACTGAATAACAAGAGAGACAAAAGGATGCGATCTTACCAGCCGTCAACAACTCAGCAGCCCCGGTTATCAACAGTGCAGCCTGTGAGTAGAACAAAATGTCAAAAACTAAATCGTTCACAAGAAAAACACTGGATTCCTTTTACTGGCAGACAAATCTATTAACTATAATTGCCAGCATTTACTGAATTTAAACCCTTAAGACTTATTGATGGGGAAATAGTAATTACTAGGACTGTCATATGTATTATATTTAGGGAAAATATGTCATATATTCATGTTGAACAGCAGTGAGAGCTGCGCTGAAAATAAGTCAAATGAGTGTGAGGTGAATGAGTGAATAGGAGATGATCACGATGATAATATTGATGGTGATAATGATGATGGTGATGATGATGATGATGATGACAAGCTCTTACCTCAATCTTGAAGCAGGCTGCTTGGTGTGCTTCAGTGAAGCACTTGGCCTTCATTGTTTTGTAGGTCTCACAGATTGTCGCGATCTGTTTAGCTGTAATGGTGGTCTTATGTCTCACCAGGCCATAAAGTAGCCTAGAGGTACACACACAAACACACACACACACACACATGCACACACAAAAAGTACACAGAATATGGGTATAAAATGTCTCAACGAAAATGTGTGCGCCATTTCATCATCCATGTATATATTCTGCCAAATACACCCGTTAAATACAAAAAGAAAATCTCTTAAGTTCTAGATTCTGGAAATGAATTTATAACTAATATAGCCTAAGATCCACTGACTTCTTCTCAGACACAAGCTGGTCTTCCGCCTCCTTGGTGCAGAGCTCAACTCCCATCTGGAGGTTCTTGGTATCTAGCTCTTGGGGCTGGAAGTCCGTGTCAGGCTTCATGGATATGATGCAGGGAATGCGTGTTGAGTAGCTCTGGTTGCAGCAGTTGGCGGACTGTGGGTTCATGCTGGCAGAGACATAGTCGTGGCAGTGTTCATCGATGACATCGGTCAGCTGTGGGAGGACAGAAGGAAAGATGGTGACTATTATGGTTTGTGTGTGTCTCTGTGAGTTCTAAGGATTCTTGTTGAGTAATATGTTCATGTAGGCTCTAATATGTCCTGGTGTGTGCATACTGTATGTGTGTGGTGTGTGTGTGTGTCTTTCCAACCTTGTCATCGTAGGCCAGGATTTCATGGTCACTGATCGTAGACATCAGCCACCGTCTTAGATACGTGGTGGAGGATGTCGAAGGTGGCCTGAGGCACGTCACGAGTGTACTGGATCAACAAACTACACCGAGCGAGCCAGAGAGAAGCAAACAGGTTTCAGAGAAACAACAGTTTTTCACACGAAAAATAAACAGTTCCCCAAAAATAAAGTTACAAGTCTTTCTTTGTATTGAAGCTGCCAAATGTCAATGGAACTCTCTATAGCAAAAAAAAACTTCACAATGACTTAAAGCCATCTTTCTTGACTTCTGTGTGGATCTGGCAGATTTGAGCTGCCAGCGTCTGCAGCAGCAGCAGACAGAGAGCCACCCGCAGCATGGTTACAGCAGAGAGAGAGAGAGAGGTGAAGGGATGAGATGGGGGAAATGCAGTGCAGTCAGGATTCCCCTTTGTTTATGAAATTGTCATCATCAATCATTAATCTCTCCCTTTTTAATCATTCATTTTTATTTTTTAAAATTCATTCTTTATTTTGGCAGCGGAGCATCATGTTTCACAACTTCACTTTATGCATCTGACTGTGACTGACTAATTTTGGTTTAATGAGTTTCTAGAGTAAAAGTTGCTACACTATAAATTAATCCACTGGAAACCAAAATTTGTGCCAACTGAAGTGTACATAGGTAAAATTAAACAATAACAGTTTATATCTACAGTGAACAAGGTAGCTTGCTGCTTGTGAGTGGTTACCATTTTACTTTTTTCCCCCAAAGAATGTTTGCAGACAATTTTCACTCAACGTAATACCTAATTATATTATGTGAATGAAGCTGAATGAATGAAAGTATTAATTCTGTATCAATGTAGTCTCCTTTGGCTATAGTCTATTGCTTTTCATCCTCACTCTGAATGCAGCTGAACACCTACTCTGCTGCAATTATCACAGCATACTTTCATACATGCCACAAAGAAATCACCTGCACAGTTTGCATTCAAAGTTTGCAATCACTGTGCTGCAGTATCATGTAACTCTTGTAAGAGGCCAAGTCGGGTCAAAGAGTGAATGACTGAATGTGCATCACATTATTATCAAAAAGGAGAGCGGGCAGTCTGCTCACCTTGACTCTTTTTTATTGATTTATTCAGACAGTTGAAAAGCGTTTCCATTTCACTGACTGCTTAAAGAGAACACCACTCGTTATTCTTGTGGCCAAGGATAGTCTGATTGTATTTGTTAACATGAACAAAGCTAAAACCAATAGAAGAGAAATTCTCATTTGTGATGTGATCAATGTGCTTTATTAAGTCATTACTATGGTAGTGTTATCACTTCCAAGACAGAAAATATAGACCATATGTTTCATTTTTTGTTTCATTATTTAACTTCAATAAACACTGTAGTAAAACAGACTCCAAATATATAGGTCACATAATAGGTTGAGAACATTTAGTTTTCCTCTCCATCGACAAATTCGACAAATCAAAACCCTCCAAGAAACGACTCACTACATAGCCTGGCCAAAACAGAAGTTTGACAGCCGTAACTTCAATGCCAAGTCAACTTTCTTCAAAAGAAAAAAAGAGATTGCATGAAAGAGCAAGCCTGATGATGTTAAGCAAAGACATATTATAAGACGGAAGGGCATTTCTAGGTTGTTTCACATTCACAGCTTTGACAGGATCTGTGCATCTGGCTCATACTGTCAAACATTGGTTTTTTGCTGAACTCTGTCCTCAAAGTGCCCTGAGCCAAAGAGACAACACACACCCACACACAGCCCCCAACACACACACACACACCCACACACAGCCCCCAACACACACACCCACACACACACACACCCCCACACACACACACACACACACACACACCCACACACACACACCCACACACACA
>OMLI01017217.1:0-12955 GCA_900302605.1 Rondeletia loricata
GGTGAACAACGTCCAAGGGACACTGGTATTATCCAGGCTCAATCGCTCTCTCTCTCTTTGCTTCCTCCGACAAAGGCTTTCTCTTTCTTTTAGCTCCGGAGTCCGCCATTTCCTCAAAGTAAGTTAGAACGTTTACTGTAAGCAATGTAACTTCTATAAACAACGTCCTGCCGCTGACTCGATTATACCGGCTACAAGCAGCAAGCTATCTCTACAAGCCAAGCTGAATCTCTTCCTGACTTGGTAACGCACTTCCTGTCTGCCGTAAAGCGAAACGTCACATTTCCCGCGGTTTCCTGCCCGGTGGCAGACGGAATTACATTTTGAATACAAGGCTTCTAGGAAATGTATATAAACCGCGATTTTTTCATTCTCCCATTGCCATTATACTATGCAATCACCAGAAATTTTATTACAATCTGTTTAAAGCATAAAACTACATATAGGAGCTTTAAGCATGACCTAGTCTTCTATCAGCGCTAAACCTTACTGCGGTTTTGTCCTCAGGTGCGTGCCATCTCTCCCTATCTGGGTCCTCCCTCTGACTACGCTGTGGTGAAGATGATTCCCAACGAGAGGCTCCCACCCAGGAACCTGCATCGTGTTCGAGTGGAGAAGACCCAGGCCATGTTGAAATGGCAACCCCCCTACGACGCCCCCAGCTCCCCTCTGGTATAACGCCATCTGTTTCTGCTCTTGGTCATGATGATCAGGATTTCAGTAATAAGGAAGTTCCATCATGATATCTGCTAGGGCCGGGTAAAAAAAATTAATATACCAAAACATCACGACTTCATTTTTTTCTATTCAGAATCGATTCTGCAAATCCTGATATTGATACTTGTGACCCCCGGTATTTTACAGAAGAGCAGATTTCGCTTTTCATATTTATGAAGAGTTCCACTCCTGAAGGTGTCACTCTTGCCATTATTTTTTCTATGGCTTTGAGAAGTATGAAGGCCCCGTTTGAGCAAATCAATAGTAATGACGGGAACCAGCGTTAGCTAGTTTCATGGGAAATCAATCGGACATTAAAGCCTGTTTACTTGTGTGCATGTTAGAACACTAAACACACATTTTCAGTATGTACGTTTTCATGTCATAAGTCATTTCATTGCGTCACAGTGCACAGAAGTCTGCAAAGAGGAATGGAAATATTAAAATCAGTTTTTGTCCACTAAACCAATAATTATCACAATACAGATATACTTTATAGTTTGTATCAATTAACTGCAAATTATATATGATGTATATAATGTAATCGAATCGAATTGTATTGTAAGGTACTTGAATGTACCCAGCCGTAATATATCTGCCTTTTAAGATATACAAAATGTACGTCAACCTTGAACATCTGTACCACGCTAACCATTCTTAATGTGTCGGTGTATCTGTCTCTGTCTGTCTGCGTGCGTTTGCCTGTTTCTTTGTCTGCCTCTCTGTGTATCTGTAGACATATGCAATCCACCTGCGGGACGTGATCCGTAAGTCGGAGCAAGACTACAAGTTGACCACGCAGAACAACACGGTGGAGTACCTGCTGAGAGGCCTGGAGCCTGGAGGCCGATACAGCATCTCTGTCCGCCTGCGCAACATGAGCAAGGAGGCCAGCTTCACGCTCAGTACAGGTAACAGAGACATACAAGTATATGGAGCTTCGTTTCTTTCAAAAGATTTGTAACTGAAACACAGATGTCATAGAAGTCGTAAGCATCCACCACAAGTTGGAAAATTCGTTCCACTGTGTAAATGCGTGCTCGTAATTGGTTATACATAGAGGTAGTAGGCAATATTGTATATTCACATTGCTATTAAAATAAACACTGATTTAAGTAATTTCCTTTAGCTGGTTAGTGAGTGCCTTGTATGTGTTATTTGACCATGTTGGCAAGCCATTGCACCACTTGTTAGAAAACTTCTAAGTACATTTGTTTATGAGGTATCGATCAACCGGGAGTGCAGTATGGATTAACCAGAAGTGTAGCACTGTAGAAGTCTTGGTCTGACATTAACAGAGAGTTGTACTCGATGAGAAGGAGTTGTTTGTGTGTGGTGAATGTTGTAACCGCAAACCAGAAGTTGTCAGGCTGTTGTAACTGCACAAGTACTTTGTAAATGTAAAGGTTTGTGTGTTTGCAAGTATTACAAATTTTTTGTGCAAATCACAACTTGTGTTCGTGCAAATTGAATGTTAATGTAAATACCACAACAGGCATTTGTAACTGTGGTGCATGCTTCCGACTTGTCTTTCAGTTACAAACCTTTTGAAAGAAATGTAGCTCCATAAGTACGCCCAGGCCCAGTAGCCTTTTGAAGATTATAGAAGTGCCTAAATAAATATTCTCCCTCTGCTCCAGTTCCCCTGCCGGCTCCTGAGGCCCTGAAGATTTTGACAGAGAAAGATCATGTGTTCCTCTTCTGGAAGAGTCTGGCTGTCAGAGAGAAAGGCTTCAACGAGAGTAGGGTGAGACACCAGCTACACCAAACACTAAATGCTCTACCTGGAGGTGGTGGGAGCATCACCTCTTCCCTGTTTTCTTCATGTTCTATGACCTTCAATAGAGGACTTTCAGGTGATGTAACGCTCCCTCTGGTGGCCATATTGGAGGTCCACAGCTCTTGGCTGAGAAAAGCTGATTTCATTTCTGTGGCATTTTATTTACGGGGTACCTATCATTTTTCCAACTGATACATTTGATCAGTTTTGTATTTAGATAATGTCAGGTTGTTAGCTAGCTAACATAGTATCTGGTCAGCTAACTATCACTGTCTTTTGTTAACACATCTGATTTGGACAATAGCTAACATTATTTAGCCAGTGGCTAGTAGTTGCATGTTCACATTAACATTAGTTGCTTTGCTAAATTAGATTACTGGCTAGTTTGTTCAGGTTAACTGAGCTGACTCTTCTCATGCTACACCTCAGAGTGTTTTGGAGTAGAGACGAGCTAAAGACAAGACAGTTTACTGAGTCACAGTAACATACATTTGGAAACACATCTACCTTATCAGACTATTCACTTTTACTGAGAACATTGCTGAATTGACCTACACCCACACCACAAAAATATTTTTCAAGTATTTCTTTTTCTAGCCTGATTGTTATATATTTCAACATTATTTTTGCACAGCCAATTCTCCAGTGGACCTTCATGATGGCACCAAACGTGGTTGCTAGGAGATTTGTGATGCAACTGCAAAGCCTCTATATAAACATCTGCAGATATATTCTACTCACCAATCCAGAAGCACCCTTTTCATTATATTGTGTGTTCTGTGCTTTGGTGCCTTCTGGGCATGATGTTTGCAGGGCTACGAGGTGCACGTGTATGACAGCGTGACCAACCAGTCTTCCTACCTTGGCAACACCACAGAGACCTACTTCCGCATCAGCAGCCTGCTGGTGGGGCATAACTACACCTTCTCTGTGCAGGCCCGCTGCCTGCTGAACGGTCAGCTGTGTGGGGAGCCTGCACTGTTGCTCTATGACCAGCTGGGAACAGGTACTGGACCATAGACACACACTGGGGACTTGCATTTACTTGCATCTTGAGTCTGAACGCGACTCATACAAAACCTTGGAGGAAATCTTGACCACATAATGTGCGGCAAGAAGCGGCTGGTCAAAGACGGGTTCTTCTTAGCTGTGTCTGCTGCTCTACAACAGACAAAGGAATGGAAAAACACTGAGAAAGTGACTAAGTGTACACCATTCCATTACTTATTACATTATTGCCTGTAGGGTTCGACCAATATTGGTTTTTGAAGGCCAATACCAATATTTTTGGATTGAAGCTGCCGATATCTAATAATTTGTGCTGATAGTTAAAAAAATGTCCCCCAGAATTGTATTCTTACCAGAGTGGAAAAGCGTCTGAAACAATGAAACCCAGGATGATGATAATAATAACAACAATAAAAGTAAAACATTCATGCATACTTGTGTTGTCAAAATGTCTCATTAGAATCAATTCAGGTTAAGGTCTTCCCATAGACAACCAGTGTAGTATTGATAAATTCTATAAGAAATATGTAATCAAACAAACCGATATATTGATCTAACCCTAATTACCTATAGCCTTTTTCCTTGCAGTACAAACATTCCATAGAATTTAGGAAGCAGTATTAATGACATGCTAGGCCATTTTGGCTGGCTACATTAGATCACTAGCACATTCCTGCCCTGGTCTACAGTAACCATTTCCTTTCTGCCTGTCCAGGGGCCAGTGATGCGTCCCGCAGTGAGGGCCACTCAGGCGACATGGCGGCGGTGGTGGTCCCCGTCCTCTTCCTGCTGCTGCTCGGGGTGTGTGGCGGCTTGGTGGCGCTCTACCTCCGGCACCGGCGCCTCCAGAACAACTTCACCGCCTTCGCCAACTCCCACTACAACTCCCGCCTGGGCTCTGCCATCTTCTCCTCTGGGGACGAACTAGGTGAGACAGTTTAAGTTCTTTTTTCAGTTACTTTCAGTGGTTTGGTCGCAGCAGGCGTGCGTCTCCTACAAACTACTAAATATGCCCATCTTGTTTTGGACACCACTCTTTGTGGGGCACTGCCCTGGGCTCCAAGTCGAATATGTCTCAACAGTAGCCGCGCCACGCATTACATCAGTGTGAAAATAGCCTTTGAAACGGGCTCTATCTAAATCTTGGATGAGATGATAAAACTTTCAGTGCTCTGTTCTCCTAGGAGGACGTCATGTGTCCTCCTCCTCTTCTTCAGGAGCAAGCAGAGCAATTACTAACATTCTCTTCCCCATTTTTATTTTCAACATTATCCCTTTGTTACTTCAGGTTGTGTTGAATAGCAACAAGAATAATGTAACGCTCCTTGTGCCCTTTGACGTCTTGCTCTCTCTGTTACCAGCAACGCTGACAGCTCTGCTTTGCGTTTGAGCAGGAGAAACAAGCGTTCTGTCTGATCATGGCCTTATGTGTGTGTCAGAGTCGTCATGTTAACAGTGATTATCATTGATCTAGCCCTGTTGGCCATGATTGGATTGATTCTGTGTCACCAGAATCCTTCACTACTGTGGGACTTGGTGTTTCTTTATGTTGACCACATTTTGGTAGTCGATCAAGCCCTTTTAACTCCTGCAGCCTTTGTAAATGTTCTTCTTTCTTCTCTCCCTTCCCCCTCTTCCTCTCAAGGTGATGATGATGAAGACGCTCCCATGATCAGCGGCTTCTCAGACGATGTTCCCATGGTCATTGCATAGCCTTCATTTCCTATTTCTCTCTCCCCTTCTCTTCTTCCACCCCCACTCACCCACTCCCCATTAATCCCCATTAACGGCACGGTACGACGGAGGAAGAGCGACGAGGTGGCAGCTTCACCGTCATCCCAAATCTGTCGAAGGGAAACCATCTGGTCGGCAGGATTCGTGAAGAAAATTTGAAAAAACGATGCGAAAGAGATATTTTTCAAATATAAAATGCACTTTTTTTGGATGCGCAATAACTTATTTTTTATAATATTAAATATATATATATATGGGGTCAAAAAGGACTGGGACGAACAGGTGGACACTGAAGCAAACTGTGAAGGATTTGAGTTTGTTGAGCGTTCCAGGGATAGAGAGACCCTATTTGTAATGCAAACTCACTATCCATAGGAGCGGCTCATTGCTTAAAGCCAAAATAAGCATCCAGAGACTGGAATGAATATAGAATGCAAAAAATTCCACAGAAACACATGTTGAAAAAATACAGATACATAGACATGTGCTTTATATAGTATGTACATTAGAAAATATTGGACCAATATGTCTAACATTGGTGTACAGTGTATGAGACACTTGGAAGAGTTAACTGTTGGTCATGTATCATCATTTTCAGTGTCTGTAACAGAATCTGAATTCCTTCAAATGATCACCACTTTGATTTGACGCTCAGTGTAACCAAACAATGATTAGGGATTAGACTGATCAGTGGCACCATGCAGTGTCCTCATAGAGTCACTTTTTTTTTTTAATTAAATTTTTTTTTAACCACCAGCACGGGGGGAAATAAAATCCCTCACAGCATTGCCGAGATGATCTGAAATATTTGGTATGTAAATATTGGCTTTTAATATGTCCTCTCCTTGTAATGCTGTACCATATCATTCTGTAAAATGTGTATTTTGTTTTTTATCATTCAGGACCACAGATGATTATTGTCCCAGCATTTTGCCATAGTTGTAGTTCTAGAGGAAGTGTGTTTGGGGTTCTCAGGGAACTGTGTCGGACCGGACACCATCACCATGTCTTAGACAGCACTCCCAATGTACTGTTGAATAGCTACACGCCCTCTTAAGAGGTACCTAATCAGCTTTGGGTGTAATGGCTCACAGACAGATTATTTTCAATGGTTCTGATAAAGAGTCAGGTTTGTGGGCTCACTGTCAGTGGGTTAGATTAGGAGTTAAGGATGGTGAGACTAATCCTTGATCAGCATGTCAGGCCACGTCCTTCCCATGTTACTAAAAGCAGTACGAGTTGATGGGATGGAGAGATGAACCTGAGGGTTTTCTCTCTCTCTCGGTATGTACAGTAGCTTACTGTTGCATGTCAGTAAATGTGTCAAGATCAAATATTTTTGGGGAAGAATTGTCTTTGTTCTGCTGCCCCCCCTCACCTGACTATGTAGTCCATTAACTGAAATGTTTTTTTATGAGCCATTTGAATTGATGGTGTTCTGCTTTCTATCTTGTTTTTGTTCTGTTTGTATAGATGTATTCATAAATGTATTTTATATCTGTAATTTTAAAGCATTGTGAGGTCATTATACTATCACCCCCATTGATTCCCCTTGCTACAGTAAATTTGTAAAGCACCCATTCCACTATGGACAATATGTCTCACACAGCCTTTTTTTTAATGCTGTCTGTAGACTGGCCTCTGCAGACAGATTTAAGCTGTTACAACCTTCAAAGCTCCGTTTTCTAACCCAGAGCAACAGAAGAAACCATTACCATTCTGTCAGGTAGTGTCCAAACATCCATTTTCAGCATCATATCTCTTTTATCATCAAGGCTCTTATCTAGTTCTTCCCCAGTTCATTAAATACTGTATCTGCTGACATTTTAGGTTTCCTCAAGGGTCTCTGTGTTCTACTGCAACTTTGTCTTGCTTTTCATTCTTGAGGTAATTTCATGCGGCTCTTCAACCTGTTCTGTGTTATTTTGTAAACCCTTCTTGTTCTGTTTCCTTGGCCTTAACACAGTGCTGTCAAGACGGCCGATTTGATGGCATTGCTGCTGTTTTGCTCTGTGGAGTTTTGACTTTTTTTCGGATCTTTTCTTTCTTTTTGTTTTGCCACATAATGCCTTATTAGAACACATTGGGTTTGTATGTAAAGTACTGTATATACATACATATAGAACACAAGTGCACACACGCATGCAAACACAGTCACACACACTCTACCCATACACAAGGCTGAGGAGGGTAAAGAGAAAGGTACTGAGAGGAATAATGGGTGTTTGGAATTGTTGTTAATTTGTCAAATCAATACTCCTTTCTGCATTGGCTGTTCTAACAGGCACATACAATATCTAAGCCAGCCACTTAGTCTCCTTTTAGTCAAGTTTTACACTTGTACAAAGTATAATTACTGGTTATTTTGTGACCGTTTTCTCCCCAGTTGTCCTAATGTCAACTCTCTTTACTATTTTTCAAATGGTATGCTTCAAAATGTTCTTTGGCACAGAGTATGATGATGTTGGACACGGCCATATTTGTGTGAGGTGTTTTAAAAACCACTTATACTGAAATAAACTTGCTGAAAATGTCAGGCTGTCTTCGCTTTCTTTCAAGTGTCTTCACGCTGTGAATGGAGGGAGTGTGTACTGTCTGTAATGGAGCGCAAACTACCAATAGGTTTCACCATCTACCTAATTAGGTTCTACCCAGATCACCCCAAGTGTGGGAAGTTCCACAAAAACTCTTAATTTTCAAACCCCTCTGAATTAAAAGCTTTCATCATGGCAACTTGTATGCAGAGCTTTGTTTTAGTCATTTGAAAATGCAATAAATAATTGGCATTACACTATGTTTAGCTTTCAGTGCATTTGATACAGCCAATCATGAAATTCTCCTTGACTGCGTAGAAATTCCTATTTGCCTGTGCAGCAGTACTGTTGGCTGTTTCATACGTTACTGATAGATTCCAATGTATCCTATTCTATGGAAATCCTTTTGCCTGTTCTACAGTTAATTTTGGTGTCACCCAAGGTTCAGTCTTAGGTCCTCTTGTTGTTGTTTTAATTTTACAAATATTACCAAGGGGAAATATGTAAATTTGGTTTCCTCTCAATCATACACAGATGACACATGATTTTATGTTGGAATAAAAACTGGTAAAACAGTTGAACATTTGTTTTATCCTGCCCTGTAGATGTCAAATGGTTCTTGACAAATTATTTTTTACTTTTACAAGCTGACAAAATAGAAATGCAAATTTTAGACCCTATGTACCATATATACTATAACTCACCTGTCAGATCTCTCACTCAACCCTCAGGATCTCTGTGTGGAATAGACTGCAGAAAGATTTGAATTTAAAGAAATGGTTTGTGATACTTGTGATCTTGATCCCTGGGGAGGAAATCTACCTTTTCACTTGCTCAAGGGCACTTATTCATCATGGGGATTGAACGTGGAACCTTTTAGCTACAGGACGATTTTACTGACCACTAGGCCTAACTGCTATCCAACTGCCCAGCATTGTTAAAAAAAAGACTGATGGTATTATTGGTTGGAATTTTTAGATGCGAAGCAACTCATGGACCTGTAAAGTCACTCGCTCTTTCATATGAAATGCTTTTTCATGATATTCTGTCTAACTAAATGTGCTGCTGTCTTACCCTGCTCTCCCGTATAGAAGAGATCCTTGAGCTCAGCGGGACTTATCTGGATAAATAAGTGTTGAATAAAATAAAGTTAATATCAGTTCCATTGGAAGGACATAGGACAGAAGCTCTACAAATAAGTTAATAAATAAGCTTAATATATATGCCTCTTCTGCCCCTTCTGGGCCAATCAGTAACACATAATCATCTTGTTTTGATCTGTAATTGCAGACCCCCCTTGGTCGAGTCAGTCTAATTTTCAGAATGCAGTGGTGAGATGCATCATTTCCCCAAGTTTCCTCAAAATCCAATCAGCAGTGTCTGAGATATAGCATGTGATGCGTGGAAGAACAAATGAATGATGTTGTGCCCCCTTTGGACTAATCTGTGTAGTCAAACTAATCACGGCTGTTGTTGCTCAATGGCCAACACTTTCGTGTGCGCAGGAGGCACTTGACCCTTTCCAACTTCCTTAGATAGTAAACTACATGCTGGCTCCATCTTGGCACACGGGTGCCATTGTTTGCATTTCAGAGGTTGCTGGGTATGATATCCGCAGCAACTGCTGTGATTTCCCCTGGGCCTGCTCAGAGATTAACCAAGGTGAGATCAAGGTGACATGGATGTACCTTTGCGCCCAAGCTCTCCAAGAGACTTTAAACAACAGAGCGCCATCTATGCACACTAATTGTGCCAATAAATGGAAATGATTCTCCTCCTGGTGTTTAGACAGTCATGGTGACCCTGTCACATTCTCTGTTCCTCTCATCTTTTGTTTTCTCCAGACCCAGGCAGGACAGCCAGCTCTATTAAGCTGTATGCCTCAGCCGTGTCTGCCTTTCATGAGGCAAGACAGTCTCACTTTTTCCAGACACCCATTAGTGTTTCAGTTCAGTAAGGGAACACACCATTTTATGCTCAGCTCACACCTGGCGAGCTTCCAGTTGGGATCTCTCTCTTGTCCTGAGATGTCTGACGAGAGCCCCTTATGATCCCGTACAACATTCTGATCTGCAGTTGCTGTCTCTCCAGACTGTGTTGCTCTTAGTACTCTGTTCTGCTAAGCATGTAAGTGAATGACATGCCCTATCAAGTGAGCGACGAATGCATGAGGAGTAAAGCAGTCTCTGTGGGTTCCTTAGTCTGTGAACCGGGTGATGGAGGAAGCAGCATTAAGGGCTTACGTAGCTCACACACAAACTCTGCTGCATTCTCATATGCAGTTGTTTGTGTGCTATAGTAATGAGAAGTTTTGGCTTCCTTTTCTGAGCAGTGTCTCTCTCATTGGCTTGTTGACACAGTCTTGCCAGCCTATACTGACCACAGCCTACCGACCCCTCAGTGTGTGGTACCTCACTCCACCGGATGTGTGGCCACTTCCCGGGCTGCTGTCTCCTTGGGGGACATACTGTATGTGAGGTGGCTAGTTGGTCCACATCGTAAAATAAAAAATAATCCAAGACAAGACCCTAGTGACTGTCGGAGTGATGTCGAAATACATTGCACTGTAAGTTATGCTCATAAGTACTAATCTATGGCACCAAACGATGAGTTAAAGTGATCCAGGTGAGTTGGCGGTGAAACTGACATACCTCTGATTCATTGTTATTATTGCTGTTATTTATTTACTTATTATTTTCTTCTTTTTCTTTCTGCACAGATGTAGGTTTGTAGGCATATGTTTATATTTTGTGTTTGGGGGGAGGGGTCACTGGTCATAGTAGAATTGTTTTTAGTTGTTTTGGTTTAGAAGCAAAAAAGGTCTTGCAATTTGACTTGGACATATATTCAGCACTATTAACTTGCAATTGCACTGTAATTATTGTTAAAGTTCAATTGACCAAAAAAGAAAAATCGTATTCCTCCCTCCAAAACATGAGAACTTGGTGCTGTTGTCACAAAGTCACTGAGGTTAGAAGCCGAAAATGTCCCGCAAATATGAAAGTTGAAACTAATTTCACCATGAATGTCATCTGGAGTCGTACATTGGCAATGATCAAGTCATATGCGGACCTATTAGTTGCTTGGACAGACTGAATTATGATGTGCCAGGTGTGTGTACCTGGGTTTATCAATACACACAAAACTCTGTGTGGAGGTGTTAAACACAAATACTATGACACGCCCCAATAAGAAAACTGTAATGAGAGGGCAGCTGTGGTCTCCAACCATGTGCCATCAAGAGCCATGTGTATGCAGGTTTTCATTCCAACACTACATCAGCTGATGCCACTGATCAGTTCCTCCTCTCTAGTTGAAGGTGTGATGATCAGTGAAAGAAATGTCATGAAGGCCTGAGACCTGAGACTTGGTCTCCAGACTGTAGTGACTGCATGACTGCAATGCCCTCCCTCTCAGCAGGTTTTCATTTGCTCACTACAGGGGATTTGCCATCTGTTCCATCTTTCTGCATGGACACCAGTCAGTCCACTGCGGGACCTCCAATACCTCTTCATCCAAAACATCTTCACAGAAGAAGAAAATCCTCCTTCTTAGACCCCTCACCAAACAGGAGATCAGCTTAGGGTAGTAACCCTCTGGTCATCGTTGAAAGTTGATGGGGCAGACATTTGAATGAGACATTTCCACCCCGAGGGCCAGCAGTTGGCTTGAGGTCATCTAGAGTCAGCAAAGTGGCCAGGCGGCACCCTGCATGAGTGTTGGGTCTGATAAATGTATGCGTTCCTGGAGATCAGTGCTTGTCGGCATGTATTAACCCTAACCCTAGAGTTACCACAGTTAGTTATTTACAGTAAGTAACGCTGGAGCAAAGGACCCATAACTGAGTTAATGGGCCATTCGCAGTTTCACTGTCCCGGCCATCTGACTTGCATGGCTTCATCTTTGAGACAAGCTATGCTACTAGCAGCATCAACCAGGTAGTCTCCAACACCAGCAGGGGTTTGGAGACTCATCTGACATCTTGAGGTGCCTCTCCAGGGAGAAGGAGGCTGTCCTGGGTGTTTAGTCTCAAGATGTCACTTTACCCCCACGCGGCTCAACTTACCCTTTGGATAGGATCAACTCACCCCTAACCTGGGGCAAGTAGAGCCAAATTATCACTTTTTTAAGAAGTCCTATTTTCATACCCCTTTTGTGCAGATACATTCTTATCATCTACATTGTAAGTAAACATCCAGAAATATGGGTAGATGTATTTGTTTTACATCTGTCTCATTTTTCCTTGCCAAAAAGACATTTTCAGAAAATACTGGCTCATTTTACCCGACTCCCCCCTGCTCACTGTGGAAATTAACTGGAGGCAAATGTATATGATGATGTAGTATGTATATGATGATGTATATGATGTAGTATGTGATGGTATGTAAAGCCCTTTGAGACATGCTATATAAATAAACATGATTAGATTAAACTGAGAATATGTATGCACATGTAGACACAGCAGTCAGGAGGGATTTATTCAATCTAGATAGTAAATGGATACAAATGAATATAAATGGATGGGGATTTTAATGCTAGCCTAGACAGAAGAAATTATGGGTAACTTATCAAAATACCTGATAGACAAATTTGGTTTAACTGACTGAATGATGTATAGAGATGGCCCCCATTTAATCTGGGGTAATATCTATCAGTCACATTTTAAATTGAAATAATTACGGTACGCTTGGGAGAGGAGATTGGAAACTGAATAACTAAACATCGAACAAAAAGTTCGGAAATTTGTGTTTGGTAGATTATTTCTCTGTTATAACAATGCTTCTTGGCAATACATTTTATACCGTTGGAAAGCCTGTTTATTTCCCTTTTAAATGGTGTCCCATTTGTAAGGAACATGCATTTGTGGGATGAGCAGCACAGCTGAGTATGTGGGTTGCGCCCATGTAAAATTGCCAAATCTTCTCTGCCAATGCCAAACAGCTTATTCTGCTGTTGCTATTGACTCTTGTTTGGTGTTGTTTGGTGGATTGGATGATTGAAGTCTATCAGTAACAAGGAAGAAACAAGACATATTGGACATTTTACAATTTATTCATTTAACAAACAGTCAGGAGCCTCAGTAGCGTGTGGAACAACCATACACCGCCACAACAGCCTGGCACCTCCTCCTCATGCTGGTCACCAGCCTGGTCACACACTGCTGTGGGATGGCATTCCACTC
>OMLI01017248.1:0-14537 GCA_900302605.1 Rondeletia loricata
CCTCCAGGTGACTCCGTGCTTTCCTTCCTCTCTGAGACGTCACATTCCTCCTTCCGGAGTCTTCCTGATGATAAAACACCCCGCCGCTGTATTTCCAGCCTCGCTGTCCTCGTCTCTGTCTTTAGTTAATGTGTGCGAGTGCGTGGGTTGCCCCGATATCATGCTGCATTCACGTCCCATGATAAAGATGGTAGATACAAGCTTTCTAAAAAAAAAAACCATTTACTTCAGCATTCAGGTGGTAAATACTACTAGAAAATGCCTTCTACACCAGCTTAACAGGTGGTAAATACTACTTGGGACCCCGATTTCCTGAATTCAGACATCACCACCAAGGAAATACCTGTATTCAAGTGTAGGGAAAACAAACACCACATAAGCCATTTTGTGATTTCAACTCTTAAATTGCCATGACAGGACCCAACTACTAGCTGTATATTTTTTTTTTACCATACGTTGCACTAAGTGTGAGTGCATGTGTGTTAAATGTCAAATAAGCTGATCAGAGGCAACCAAAGTCTGCAGAAAACATCAATCATGGCATCTTGATGGCTTCCAACGAGACAAAACACATGAACACTTCCAAGTTGTTGCTTTTCAAGTCGTTCCTACGCGTATTCCCATTCGACATGAATGCAGCACAAGTGACCGCACAGCACCGTAATGGTGATAACGGATGAAGATGAGGATGAAAAATGACACAGCACGGAACAGTTATCTACTGGGCCCAACACAGGAAGAGGAAGTGGTGGAACTCTGCGCCGAGGAGGAGGCCGCTGTTTTGCGGAGGCCAAGGAGCGAGGGGCGTTGATGTGTCCACGGCAAGGACTCGACAAGGGAAGATCCAAAGGGTGTGGCCAGATCCAGGGAACAGGAGATTCAGCTCTGCTCAAGTTCATCTTCCATGTTCCACTACAGCAGGGTTATTCAACCCTGTGCCATTGGAGGGCCGAGAGTATGCAGGCTTTCGTTCCAACCAGAGACTACACCAGGTGATTTCACTGATTAGCACACCTTCAACCAGAGAGGATCTAATAGTCTTTGGTTGGAACGAAAACCTGCATACTCTCGGCCCTCCATGGCACACGGTTGAATAACCCTGCACTACAGAGTATATGACCCATTTTTGGGAGGTCAGTTAAGAGGAGGAGGTGAAGGAAGGGCGTCACGATTATTCAGAGGAGAGGGAAGCGGAGGTGAAGGGTGGAAATGGAGGGTGTGTCCATTAAAAGGGTCCAACGAGGGCCACTTTTGTTCTCTGAAACTGTACTCTGTGTGGGTAAAAGCTGGACCAGACGTAGGGGGGCGGGTAACAGAGTGGAAGGGGAAGGAAGGGAGGGGCAAGGAAGGGTCTAATACTAGTGTCCTGGTTGCGCAAGGCTGTCCAATCTCAGCTGAGTTCGTCCTCTGGGTTGTGCTGGTCCAGCAGTTTGACGTGTGTGAAGGGGAAGTGGCCACGCTTGCCTTTACATTCGCCCTCCCACTGGCCGTTGACGTTTATTTTGGTCACCTTCACCATATCGCCCACCTGGGTGGGGGGGAGAGGAAAGAGAGAGGGTGTGAGAGAGACAGAGATCTGTACAGCAGCAGCTAGGATTCATACTGGAGCAAAACAACAAGATCATGTCACCCCTATCTTAGCATCTTTACATTCGATACTTCTTAAGTTTTACTGATCACTTTTAAGGCAGGGATGGGTCTGGTACCAAGCAAAATCACAGACCTTTTAACCCCATATAAGCCGGATCACAGCCTGAGTTCCTTGTGCAGATCCCTATTGGCCGTTCCAAAGTCTAGATTAAAAACAAGACGTTCCTATTGGCTGTTCCAAAGTCTAGATTAAAAACAAGAGGTGATCTTTAGTTTCTTTACCATCAGGGCTCCTAGACTTTGGATTGACCTGCCTGGGGATCTCAGGCTGCTAAATCTGTAGCATCGTTTATATCACTTATTAAAAATTATTTGTATAGACTTGCTTTTATGTCATGACCTTTTATTAATTGTATTTGACCTCCCTTTTATGGTTTACTGTTTTGTTTCTTGCTTTGCTTTTATATTTCTTATCTTGCTTTCATTGCTTTTGATTTTATATTTTTATTTGTAATGCACTTTGTGACTGTGTTTTGAAACTTGCTACATAAATAATGATGACGATGATGATTAGCAGATATATGCTATCAAAGGCATTGTGTTGTTGGGTGATACTAGCAACACCTATCATTATAGTTGACCTGGACGGGGAGAGGGGTGGCTGACGTGTCACTAAAAGTGAGCAAACAAGGAATAAAAGACAATTTCAAGGTTCAAGCCTACATGGGTAAAGATTCAATGCTGTCAGGGGTCAAAAGCTGTATGGGAATGTTCAAAGCTTAGGCTTTGACACTGCAAATTTCATAGTTACAGGAATATCAATTGAATGAGATTGTGCAAGTTATGACTTGCATTCATCTTTATATGAATTGTGCAAGTGCCAGTATTTGCAAGACATTTGGGATTCTTTAAATAGAGGCCCTGAAATGTTTACACAGTGAGCAACATGCATCACAGTTGATGCCACTGCCACAACTTTAAGATGCTGTAAAATTGTATGTCTCGCATCTCAAGATATAATTAAGAAAAC
Organism: Rondeletia loricata; assembly: GCA_900302605.1. Classification (NCBI taxonomy): domain Eukaryota; kingdom Metazoa; phylum Chordata; class Actinopteri; order Beryciformes; family Rondeletiidae; genus Rondeletia; species Rondeletia loricata. Next base: position 2,621 of record OMLI01017248.1, read on the forward strand.
AAGTTTGAGAATAAATAAATAACTGCACAAAAAACAAGGTTTCAGCCCTTTGGACTTGAAACTCCTACTAAGCTGGGGTTTGATGCCCAAGGGGCTTGAGCCCCTAATAAAGAACTAGTATCCAAAATATTAAAAAACAGTACATTACAGAACGTTAGTCCCATTTACTGAAGCTAAAGAGAGGTCTCCTTCACAGTTAGTGGGTTTTCTGAAGAAGACGAGACAAGGAAATGTGAGCTAATTATTAACTGTCCAGTGCTGCCTTGCTGAGTCATACTACTGGCCTACTGGTTTATAGTGGGGAAAACAAACATCCTCTTAGGTCAACGCCAGAAAATATCAGCACAGGTGGGAGTGGTGGAAACGAACTCATACAAATGATCCACCTCTCAGACAGATTAACTGAGCCAACTTCAAAAACAAAAATCACCTCTTCTTGTTCTTTTTCGTTTCCCTTTGGTTCCAGCTAACAAATGAGCTGGACAGAGACTAAATAAGCAGCAGCAGCAGGCTTGTGGATCGACTCCACCCAAGTACAAGGAGGATCCCGATTACAGGAGACAAAGAATGGATCTCTACTGTATTGGTATCCTTAGCAATGCCGTCCAACAGGGCAGGAGAGAATGACAAGAGAGCGCTCCGATTGGCTTTTCTCCTAGTCCTACTCCCGGCTCAGCTGGACTTCTGGCTTCACAGAGACCAGAGGAAATGGTCCTGTTCCCAAACACAAACTATTTCCTTCCCCCAATGACCTGCTCCGTGGGAGCCCCGCTCCCGCTTCCGGACAGTTTAACGGCCCAGCCACCGTGACCAGGGAGGAGAGCTTAATAGCAGTTCTCACATCTGGGTACCCTCTCTCTTAGCCTCATCTTCACTATTAGGTAAAAACTGGGGGGAATGAATAACTGCCCCTAGATCAACTGCTAGGCTAGTCCAGCAAGATGGAACTAGTTAATTAATAAACATTACAGACTGATAATACGCAGGTCAATCTGTAATGTGACTTTAATGGACTGATCTTGGACTGCAAGAGAGACAGATTATCTAGAAAGGCTAGCAGTGGGCAGACTGAGCACTCTCTGGCCTTGAGTGCTCTCCTCTCCGTCCCCGCTCAACAAACAGTGAAGAAGAAATAATCCAATGCATTTCAAAAGTAGACCAGGAGAGAGAGAAAAGGGATTTCTGAGTTGAGTCTTAATAAGCTTTATCATCCTGTTTCTTAAAGGAATGGTCCTACATCCTTCCCCGCTAACCATCTCCTTTCCTCCAGTGCATATTCAGAAAGAGACCAAGAGAGAGGATGCATAGAGTCAAGTAGAAACACTTCATTAACGTTTCATCTAACAACATACTAGGGTTGTCAAAAGCAAGTATCGAGATACCATATTTTTTGTATCGAAAATATTAAGTATTTTAAAAGTATCGAAAGTAGCTATTTAACCTATCAGAAGTCATAAATGCTCTTATAAACTCTAAAATGACTATATAGCTATGTGACAGGGCATCTGTCTGCTCGCTTGCCCCCCAGCTAGGAATCGAGCGTTGGAATATGACGTTATTGATAACAACCTATAGTGCAGAACTGTGTAAGCTGCATCGCATCTATGACACTGTGTGTCCTGGCTCTAATGCAAACAACCTTTCCTTTTCTGCATCGGATGCGCTGTGTGATTCAAAAGTTGTTTATTAAAACAACATTCTCCTACACTGAACAAAAATATATTATGATTATTGCACAGGTGTGCCTTAGGCTGGTCACGATAATCCATCCACCTGACAAGTATGGCATATCAAGATGCTGATTAGACAGCATGATTATTGCACAGGTGTGCCTTAGGCTGGTCACAATAAAAGGCCACTCTAAAATGTGCAGTTTTATCACACAGCACAATGCCACAGATGTTTTGAGGGAGCATGACTGCAGGAATGTCCACCAGAGCTGTTGCCCGTAAATGGAATGTTCATTTCTCTACCATATGCCGTCTCCAAAGTCGTTTCGCAACCTGATCAACTCAATGCGAAGGAGATGTGTTTCACTGCATGAGGCAAATGGTTGGCACACCAGATACTGACTGGTTTTCTGACCCCCCAAAAAGTCGTAGATCTTTGATTTCAGCTCATGAAAAATTGGAGCAAAAACAAAAGTGTTGCGTTTATATTTTTGTTAAGTGTATTTTGTGTGTGAAGGATTTTTTCTTTTTGTCGTGGTATCGAAAGAGGTATCGAGTATCGTGTATTTTAACTGGTATTGTATCAAAGTTCACAGTTCTGGTATCGTGACAACCCTACAACATACACATCCATAGTTACCTCTAAGGCCAGGGCAGTCTTGTCATAGGCATTGGGCACCCTCTTCTGTATGGCCCTGGCATAGACAGGTCCATTCTGGAGATTTGGGAGGGAGGTAGGCTGGGCATACTGGCTGGGGTCCCCTAACAGGGGAGGGCCGGACTGGGCTGCAGAGCCATCAGAGTTCCCTTGCATCCCCATCCCTCCTGGTGGTCCCCCGGGTACACCGGGCCCCGCCACTGAACTGGGAGACGCCGGTCGGTACTTCTCCACATATGGCACTGGGATCATCCCGGCTCGGCCTTCAGAGTTCTGGGCGTTCCACCACTGCTCCTCCGGCTTCTCTAGGACACGGAGAATATCACCCTTCCTGAATGGGAGATCCTCCTCGTCATTGCCGGGGAAATCGAAAAGCGCTCGGACAAACTCGTCTTCCAGGTGTTGTGGAGGGCCTCCGCTGGGGCCGATGCTGTTGGTGCTGATAAATGAGGCGTGTTTGGACTTGTTGATGGGTTCTATCAATGTGGTAGTGTCCAAGTAGTGTATTTTATAGAACTCCAGCAAAGCAGGGAGAGCCTCAAACTCCTGGTCACCAATACGGAACCTCGGAGGGGCCAAACCTGGAGAAAAGAGGGGAGGAGTGGCAGAAAGACAAAACCATGCAATTACTGAGCCAAAAGGCAACCTCTTCCACCATGTGTGAAACTGGGAGATTTTAACCTAGTCTATTTATGTAACAATTAAGTGTGATTGTGATTTCATTTTTGTTTCCTTGTTTTAGCCTTTCTTTCCCCATCTCATAATTATGGATGTTCTTTCCATCGATAGGTCCACTTATTTATGAAAGGGCGAGAGGGAACGCTTTGACGAATATTTTACTATAATCCCTAGATAGGAAAATGCTAGCCCCGATACGTGCCGATTGACCGTCACGCCAAACTCCATTCACAAATCTGGCAATTTCACTATGCCTTGCTTGTTGGCAAAAGTGCACACCTCGTAGAACATGCCTTACGACTTTTTACGAATTTATAGGGTCTACTGGTAAATTCGGCATATAGACGGTCCACCAAGCAAAAGTTTATATGAATAAAATCTTACTTTTTTAGAACTGGTTCACACCGCGCTGTATTTTGGTGGGTGAGGAATGTAGGGATAACATGCGCATCGATTCTATAAGGTGAATTTGTATTGAAACAATGCATTGTAACAGTGTACTGGATGTTTGCAGTATAGAAAAGTGTCTCCTGAGCATTCGCAAAAGGTCTGAAGCCTTGACCTAACAGGTATGTCCGTTTGCCAATAAGCAAGGCAACATTTAATTGACACATTTTTGAATGGTGTTTGGCATTACGTTTTCTTCACACGAGAGAACGGAACCGGGGATAGCTTGGAAAATGCACACGTTAATGCGCATCTCCTTTGGTGCAAGTCATGCAAGAATGGTCACATCAGCATCTCCCGCTAAATCTTTAGGGATGAACATCCAGACATAGCCAGAGCCCCCCAAACCCCCCGGTATCTTACCTGGACCGGATTGTCGGTTGTTGCTGATGCTGTTAATTATGTAATGCGAGACTTTGGAGTTCTCCGAAACCGAAAGCACGTAGTCGCCGGGGCTGGTGATGGAGTCCCGGACCAGAAACACCCCGTGTCTCTGTCCCTGCAACAGAGAGACAGCCTCCTGCCTGCTCAACCGACCCCAGTACCAGCTGCCACGGTCATCTGCGTCAAAATTCCCGGCCATGATCGCCACTCCAAAGCCGAGGCTTCGCTGGGCCTTCCCTTCTCTGCCTCCCCGTTATCCACAAGCAAAGCCTTCAACTCATACAAAAACTTTAGCGCCTAGAACACGTTTAGTACAGGCGACATCCGCAGCTAGCCGTCTGGTCATCAATTCACCGACACAGATCCGGAGCCACGAAACAAAAAGGGCTCTTATTTGCCTCCCGATCAGATTTCGACTGTCTTTACTATAAACTGTATTTTTGGCGACAGAATTTCAGCTACAATCCAGCGACCGATGACAACTAACTTCAAAAACTGAAATGGCGGATACGGGAAAACAAAAAAGACCCCACTCACCGGATGTGACGTTTAGAGTTTTTAGAGCGGACATACCAGCGTCAAGCCAGCCAGAATCTAAAATAAAACTTCCGTTTGGAATTCTCAAAACAGAATCACATCCCATGCGCCATAATTTTATCAGGGTCTACTTTTCAGCTATGCTTCCCATCCAAATATAATCTAATGATTCGACAGAGTATTTTGATATGATTTTTGCTGTTATACACACCCCAATACTTAATCATATTTTCTTTCTAAAAGTGACAAAATGTACGCTTTTATTTTGGAGACAAAGTGACTAAAGTTCCGTTCTCGTTCTGGCCAACTCTGTCTAGCTTGACGCAGCTGGCGGTCATGACCCTCCATGTTGGTGAGGTGTTGTGAAACCAAAAGCTCGCCTCGATCAACAGTACAACTGGAATTACATTGTGCATATGTGCACTTTACGTTTTGCTCCAGTATAGAAGTAGTGAAATAAGTCTCGTAAATGTAATGTGGTAAATAATGGTTGGGTTGCACTTTTAAAGTTTGACCACTAGATGTCAGTCGGAGACCATTATGAAACATCCTCAAAGCGTTCATCACTCGAGTTCAATAGCGGTGTCTACCAGACCTTTTGACCTAAAATGAATGAATGGAATAAATAAATAAACCTATACATAAAGAAATCAATAAATAGATAAATTAATGGACATTTTAAAATATAAAAAATAAAACCACCAGTGCAGGCAGATTGTCTTCCTTAAGGAGAGGAGGCGGTGAGGCAGACTTGCCAGGTCTATTTGGATGATGAATACAGCACAAACCAAGTCTCAAACCAGTCTAAAATAAAGAAATATAGCCCTCTTCCCATCACCACACACACACACACACACACACACACACACACACACACACACACACACACACACACACACACACCACAGCCCTTACAAGCTTCAGTGGTGTGAAGTAGGTTACAGACTAAAACCTGAGGCAGAAGCAGTGAGCTCTACTTTTCTTTGACCTAAAATCCACCATGTTTGTGTACGTGACACTCACACATTATGTTGGTCATCATTGATCCAAGACATAGCCCTGAATATCCATGTATGGAGAAATGTCTAGGTGCTCTCAGAAAAAAAAAAAAAAAAAGCTTGGAAATTTGGACCTGAGCAACATTCCTAAATATTGGAACACTCACAGATGGAGAGGAATGAACAAGTCTGGAATGTGTTCATTACTATCAGATGTAACCGATCTGGAGTAGCCTAGTCATGATTTTCAATCAAACAAAAAAAAAAAGGCAAATTTGCTTTCATATCATATAATTTATTGTTAGCTTTCATGGCAAAACAGCAAATAATATGGTGTTACATTTCATATGTAAATGAATGCAGTCTTCTTTTCAAATGGATCACCCTGGTAGTGTGGAATGGAAATAAAAGGCCAGTGTGAGAGGAAGGAAAAGGAAGGGTGACAGAGGAAGATGTGGAGGAGAGAAAGAGATGTACTGTATAGAGAAAGACACAGGGAGGCAGACACTGAGAGATACATAGATGGAGAGTCAAGAGAAAGAGTGACGGAGAGAGAAAACACCCAAGGCTACAGACACGCATGCCTTCTACCGTGTTTCCTTTTACATGTCAGTGGAGTTTCATATCAGCAATTGCACCGTACTACTTTGACGTACTCAACAGCAATTAACAACAAGTCAAGAAATACACAGCATTTTAACATCCACTGGTCAATTTATAGCATTCATAGCCCCCTCCCCACCTCTTGATGAGTCCATGGCAAACACCACGATCGTCAGCTCTTACTGAGACAAATGAGAGACCCTGAAAGGACTAGTCATCATACCCATGGTGACGGGCAGAGAGTCTGCAGACTGTGTGAGTGAGGTCCGGTCATTCTGCCTGACCTCTGGGAGATCCTCTGTACAAAGATCCAATGGTGAGAGAGACTCTCAGAAAGAAAACCACCAAACCACAGTTTGAATTACACAATCCAAACTCAGAGAACATCGGCACATTGAATGTGATACTTTAAAAAAGTGATACTTTAAAAAAGTTGGCCATGTTTTTCTGCTGTTCCTCACTGACAGTCGAAATACTCTGCGGGGTTAAGTAGAGCTGAATTGAAATGAACTGTACTGGAACTATTCGGGGTGCCAAAAAGTTGTGACTAAGGTTCGACTGATATGGGCTTTTGAAGGCTGATGCAGATACCAATATGTTTGGATCGAAGCTGATATTCAATATCTTCAAGTTTGATCATTTTCATGCCAAAAGATTCCACAAAAATAGTATTCAGTGTTTCCCCCAGAACTGTATTCTAGTCAGGGTGGAAAAGCCTCTGAAACAACATTCAGACCATCATGGGACACTAAAACCTGATCAAAATATCACAATAGAATCTTTTCGGGTTAAGATCTTCCATTAGACAACCAGTGTAGTATTGATCAACTCTACAGTAAATATGTAATTAATCAAACTGCATCATATCATCATATCAGAGGTGGACGACACTGACTGGACCATATCAGATTTTCAATAAAAGGACAATATTGGTGTGCCAATATATATGAGGACTTTAACTCAGTTTTAATAAGTGATTTCATTATGGGTCGCTTGTAATTGCTGTGATTCAGTGAACTCTGACCTTAACATAAAGCACAACTTCCTGCAACAGACAAGTTGCATGGCTTCAGCAGATCAACAGAAAGGCGGACACATAACACTGAGCTCCCCTGGACACTTATCTCTGGAATAAGAACGAGTCATATTACAGTACCGACCAGAAAACCACAGTAAACCTGAGAATAGATTATATAAGCTTCCAGAGGTGTTCTTGGGGTTGAAGTCACATGCAGTGAGTTAGTTTGACCCTCAGAATAGGGTCCAAACTGACCAACACTCAGCGTTCACATGTTGCAATCTGAAGTCGTCACGCCCCGCTCAACATCCGAGGGAATGCCACGTGAGATTGACTTCCTTCCAGAGAATGGCTTAATTGCTGAAAATCTATGTGGTTTTCAAGGACAATCTTCCTCTCTCTCACATTAACTGTTTATCGCTGATTATGTTGAGTGATATTATATGATGCACTCAGCTGAGCTGCACAGGACTGTAGTATCACAACCCATCTGTCAGGCAGCTACTCCTCTGTTTAAAGGGTTGAACAATGTTCATCATGGTGATCTATTTATTACGTTTATTTTACAGGGACAATGCATTATTAGCTTACTGTAAATGTATCTTAAAGGGAATACCTCTTTAAAATTATCTTCAAGTGGAATACTACTGAATTTCTGCAGTCCAGTTTGTGTTAGTGAAGATTAACTATGGCACTGTCTGCCATAGAAGGCTTCCAGGTGACGTAACACAACCTCTGGCGGCCATATTGGAGGTCTACAGCTTTTGGGCAACAATGTCTAAGAAGAGCTGATTGTGTTTGTAAATGCACATTTTCACTATCTAAACAATTCAATAGACATGGTTAATTTCTGTGCAGTTTTTGACTGGGAACTTCTCATTTGTGTTTAGATATTGTCAGCATGTTAGCTAGCTAACCATAGTATCTGATCAGCTAACCATCACGGTCTTGTTATAAACAAATCTGATTTGCACACTAGCTAACGTATCTAGTAGTAGAAGCAAATGTTAGTGTTAGTAGTGGCTAGTAGTTGCATGTTAATATTAACACTGGTTGCTTCGCTAAATCAGCCTGCTGGCTATAGATAGCTAACAATGCCAAAAACAGTTTGTTCAGGTTAACTGAGCTGACTCTTCTCAAGTGTTTTGGAGTAGAGACTAGAGCTAAAGACAAGACAGTTCTCTCTTTTTCTAGCCTGGTTGTTATATATTTAGGCATTATTTGCGTACAGTCAATTGCCCAGTGGACTTCCATGATGGCGCCAGCTGTGTTGATAGATTTGTGACACAACTGCAGCCTCTATACCCAACGAAAGGCCCTGACATTTTGATGCCATACGTGTTGACAGCTCCAAAGGTGAGTGTACCAGCGCCCAGGGTAACTGTCTGGGGCAAAAGTATATTTGCTATTTTAAAACTATAAAATAAGGCTCTTTTCTTCACAAGCTTCTTCACAGCCATCCTTTTCTTTGTCAATGAAACCATTCCAGTCGGTGCATTTGAATAAAATCACAGATTAGAGTATTGGTTCCCTTCTTGGACTATCCCAGACTATAGAAATAACATACATGAATTCTTTAATTGAGTGGTATTCCTATTAAATAGCTAATATACAACAATTGCCTCTCCCCGAACAGATCAAAATAATATGTGCTGTACATTAAAAAAAAAACAATTTAATTATTAAAGCTTTGCTTTGTATATGATACACATGGGGGAAAAGCACTAGCCTTGTGAGAGCTACATACTGCATAAGGATATATTTTGGTGTAACCATACATGGACGTGATGGATTGCAACGCTGTAGCTAAGCGATATATTACAGCACTGTAAGCATGTGATGCACACTAAAGTGTACAGTACTGTAGAGTGAAACATTACCTGGATTATGAGAAAAGGCTAAAGCCCAGCACTTCGCATGAGAAACATAGCAATAAGATTAGCACATCTATCCTTTTCCTTTCAACCACCAGGGCACTTCCTCTGCTTTTTCCACTCAGCCACCTTACAATCATTAGGCCTGTATTTGTCTTTCACATTCAATCGTACAACAACCCTCGCCTACTTCTTTTGGTTTCCGCTGACTGATTCCACCAATGGCACTTAAATCGTTGGCAGTGTGCTCCTTTCCCACCGAAGCATGGCATTTTTGTTTGTTTGTGATATATCAACTGATTTTCGTGTATCTGTCGACTCGCCTGTTGACTTTCTGTCTTTGTGTATTCCTATCTATCTGGCTGCCCATCAATCTATGAGGGAGGCAGACTTTTTTTATATATGTCTACTTCTACTTTTTTCAAAAAAATTTTTTGTATGGGTTAGGGCCCTGACTAGTCTGTCTGTTTCTGTAGTTTCCTGTCTCTCTTTCTATCTCTCTATCCAGTCACACACTCTCTCCACCAATAATGGGACATGTTACAGGCACGTGTAGGTATTCATCCAATAGCAGGATAGGACTACCTGGAAGAAGGACCTGAATAGACACATTTCACACGTGTTAACATACTTGCCTATACATAAAAGCCTCATATGATATTAAATATAGTTTATCAGTCTATTCTATGCGTTGAATCCTTAGGCTATTCGTACTTAAAACAACAACAGACGTCATGACAGTCAAATGTCCTGTTCGGGATTGTCATCTCATTTTACAGTCAACATCTGAAAACACAGTCACCTGGGTTCAGCTGACATTCTGCCAGTATCCAAATGCTGTGGCGGCTGGTCACTAATCTTTTATTTTCAAGTTATATGCACCCACACAGCCTCCCCTGCAGGAAACAGTCTTCTCTCGCCTCCTTCTAGACAAGACTCGACACAGGAGGGGGAAATACAAGCAGAGCAGGGCAGAACACAGAGCAGAATAATCAGGTCAACTGGTCCGATTGGTCGGTCACCTCATCTAAGTCATCATCCTCCACTCTCATTGGCTCGATGGCCCCCGAAGAGCGCTGCGATTGGCTGGAGCAGGACAGGCGGGAGGAGCGGCTCTGCGTATCGTCGTCCTCGTCCGCCCTCAACGCTTTCTTCCCCGGCCGCCCTTTCCTCTGCGCCTCCTCCTCCCCCTCTTCCTCCCTCCTCCTCCTCCCTTTCCTCTGCTCCTCCATGGTCCACATGCTTTCCTCCTCCAGTTCGTCCTCCTTTCCCTGCACCTCCCTGTCAAAGTCCAGCAGCTCTTCCATCATCTCCTCTATCTCCATCTCTCCGTCCAGCTCTTCCTCCACCTCCGACCGGAGCTCACCCATGCTCTCCGTCCGGTTGGTGTTATCGGTCTCCTCCTCCTCTTCCCCGTTCCCCCTCAGCCTCTCGGGGGGGTCGCTGGCCTGACTCTCCCCGAACTCCAGGATGGTGGGGAGGTTGCCCTGCTTGGGGCAGCGCTTCCTCAGGCTGACCAGGAAGGGCTGCGGCAGGGAGAAGATGTCAACGTTGTTGCCCAGGTCGATCCACGTCACGCTGGGGAAACTGCCTGGGTCCTAGGGTAGAAGAAATAATAATAATCATCATTATCATCATCATTATCATCACTTCATATTTTAGTATAATTACCGTAAACAAACAAGACCACCATCAAGAGGACTGCCAGCCTCTACTGGCCTCTACACTGCATTTTACATTGTGTACCACCGGGTCAGATTTGGCGGGAAATCTGCAGGATTGCTTTACGGCACAAAACAGGAAGAGGGGTGCTGTTCTTCCAGAGCAAACTGAGCTGAAGCTTTCAGAGTTTCTGGTAATGGCAGGTGGTGGAAGGAGTGAAAGGCCGATGGGGAAATTACTTCCAACATGTTTATCCTCTTCAGTAAAGCCAAAGAAACCAGGGAGGGGGAGGGGGGAGAGGAAGCAACAGGGTTTATGGGAAATATCAGAATTTTTTGAAACACTTGCACTAACAATACCACTGGTGTGAGATAGAGTCTACCAATTGTCTCCACCACGTAGCACCTTTGACACAGCGTGAGCTTATTACCTTCAGGGCATCGGTCAGCTCCTTCAGAACAGCCCTGGTCAGCCTGTTGCCGTTGAGTGCCAGGGTCTCCAGGTGCGGCAGGGCGGCCAGGGTGGGCAGGAGCAGGAGGAAAGCCTCGTCGGTCAGCTCGGTGAAGCCCAGCTCCAAGCTGACCACGGTGGTGGCGTGGCGCTGCAGATGTCCACAAAGACGCTCCATGTCCCGAACCGTTAGAAGGATGCCGGACAGATCCAACGCCCCGCTGGGCGGAGGGGCCGACAGCACCGCCTTCAGACTGGAGACAGGGGGAGACGGAGACATGGGAGGATATTATAGAGGAAGGAAGAAGGGGAGAGAGAAACAGATAAAAAAGAGAGATTAGCGTTTGACCAATATGTTTTTTTAAAGCCAATACTGATCATTTTGGATTGAATATTTTATGCCAATAATAAAATAAATTTGACCAGCCTCTGAAACAGTCTTTAGACCATGGGACACTAAAGCCATCCACTGAAAACCAGGATAGTAATAATAATAATAAATAATAAATACATTAATTTGTGTTATTATAAGGCATTCTGAATTACACAGTAAATAAACATCGAACAAAAAGTTCGGAAATGTGTGTTTGGTAGATTATTTCTCTGTTGTAACAATGCTTCTTGGCAATACATTTGATACCGTTGGAAAGCCTGTTTATTTCCCTTTTAAATGTTGCCCCATTTGTAAGGAACATGCATTTATGGGATGAGCAGCACAGCTGAGTATGTGGGTTGCACCCATGAAAAATTTGACAAATCTTCTCAGTTTATTCTGCTGTTGCTATTGACTCTTGTTTGGTGTTGTTTGGTGGATTGGATAATTGAAGTCTATCAGTAACAAGGAAGAAACAAGACATATTGGCAATTTTACAATTTATTCATTTAATAAACAGTCAGGAGCCTCAGTAGCGTGTGGAAGAACCATACACAGCCTGAAC
>OMLI01017280.1:0-11467 GCA_900302605.1 Rondeletia loricata
TGTCATTCAACATCCCCATTACAACTTTAACCTCTTATGTCACCCCCTGTGTGTCTCTGCAGGCCTGGATGCGATGAGCGCCTCATGTAGGCATCAGCATGGACAGCTGTGAGTCTCCCGTGGTTTCTGGGACAGACGATGGGCTCGGCTCCTCCACCACCTCCCAGCAGCAGCATCAGCAACCACCACATCCCTGGAAAGATCACTCTAGCTCACAGGTCCCTTCCACCAACCAGGCCCCTTGCCTGGACCCCCTATCTCTCTCTGCTCCCTACCCTTCTCAACCCCAAAACCCTAGTGCACCTCATGACAGGGTGAGAGAACCACAGCTCCAGCAGCAGCAGCAGCAAAAACAGACATCATCCCAGGCCCACAGTGACAGCTCTGCCACAGGCCAGCTGCACCCCAGAAGAGAGGGTCTTGAGGAGGAGGAGGAGCAAGAAGGAGTAAGCTGTGGAGAGGAGGAAGAATCGGAGGACTTGGATGAAATGGAGATTGATAGCTGTTTCCCAAGTCTTCAACCCTTCCCTGGGGTGCCCATGGCTCCAGGGGGAGGAGGAATGCCCACTCTCCTGCGGCAGCAGCCTACACAACAGCGGGGTACAGCTGAGAGTGGGAGTGAGGAAGGAGAGGAGGAAGAGGAAGAGGAGAGCAGTGATGTGGAGAACCTGGCTGGAGAGATAGTTTACCAGCCGGATGGCTCAGCCTATATCGTAGAGAGCCTCAGTCAGTTGATCCAAAGTGGTGGGGGCACGGTACCCGGCCTGCTTCCCACAAACTCTCTCACCAGTGGGGGGAAACCGGGGGAACCTGCTGGGACCTCATCCTCGGTCTACCCTCAGATCATCAACACGTTCCACATAGCCTCGTCCTTCGGGAAGTGGTTTGGCAACTCAGACCAAGGTTTCCCCAATACCTCAACCCTGGCAGGCCTCAGTCCTGTCCTGCACAGTTTCCGTGTCTTCGATGTGCGGCACAAAAGCAACAAGGATTACCTGAACAGCGACGGGTCTGCCAAGAAGTCCTGCGTATCCAAAGATATTCCCAACAACGTGGATTTCTCCAAATTTGATGGGCTGGCCCTCTATGGCAAGGGTAAGCCCATTCTCATGTGTTTTCTCTGCAAGCTGTCCTTTGGCTATGCGCGCTCCTTTGCCACTCATGCCGTCCACGATCACCGCATGACACTGTGTGAGGACGAGCGGCGGCTGCTGGGGGACAAGCATGCATCTGCCATCATCCAGGGCATTGGGAAGGACAAAGAGCCCCTCATCAGTTTCCTGGAACCAAAAAACAAGAGCTCTCCACCACCACCCACCCTGCCCCCCATTAACTCTGGCCAGAGCTTCTATGGCACATTTAGTGGTGTCCACCTGGAGGCTGGAAGTGGCAGTGGGGGCAGCGAGGCCCTCCTGAACAAAGACTCTGACTCTGGCATCCAGCAACAGCAGCAGCAACAAATTCCACTAGGCTCAGTCCTCTCTCTCGGAGGGCTGGGCATTCCCAAAGCACCCACTCTTACCTCAACCCCAGGCCCTGCCAAAGACTCCAGCGCCCTGCCCAAACAGGGAGGGAGAACAGAGGGGCCTGCTGGGAAAGAGGGGGCTTACAAGGGGGAGGATGGGGACACAGAGGGACATGAAAGCAAGGCACACCTGTCGAGCCAGATGGGGGGCTCGGATGAAGAAGAAGAACTGTTATTAGGGGAGGAGGAAGATGAGGTGGAGGCAGAAGGCACTGCAGAGGCCTGTAGTGGTAACAGTAGCAGCGGCGGGGGTGAAGTGGGGGCACCGGCTGTCTCAAACCAAAGCATTTCCAAATCTCCTTTATTAATGCCTAGTAGCGCTCTCCAGCCTTCTGCCTGCACCTCTGCAGCCAGTTCCACAGTCAACAGCAAAGCCTTGGCTTCCACTTCTTCTTCCTCTGTCAAGGAAGAGGGTTCGGCTGCAGACGGTGGGGGGAGGACCTCAGAGCTCCCTCTGAGCTTTAACTGCCAGGGGCCCACTGTCCCCATGGCAATGGCGGCAGCCGCCGTCAGAGGGAGCGAGGATGACACTGCTGGCACTTCCTCCTCACCTCTGTCCTCCAACGCTGCCGCTGATGAAAGTGCCAATCGAGATAGTGCCACAGCTCCAGAACCAAATGATTGCCCGGCAGAGGGAGAGGAGGAAAATGGAGCCCTTCTGCACCATCACCACATGCACCACCATCACCATCACCTCCACCCTTCATCCCACGCCCACTCCCACCCCCTCCCAGGGGGCTCCTGTGACATGACGGGGTTGGGCGAGTGTTCACAGAACCATGGGCCTGGTGGCGGCGGAGGAAGTGGGGTAGAATGCCCCAAATGTGACACTGTTCTGGGTTCCTCGCGTTCCTTGGGTGGTCACATGACCATGATGCACTCACGCAACTCATGCAAGACACTCAAGTGTCCCAAGTGCAACTGGCATTACAAGTACCAGCAGACTTTGGAGGCCCACATGAAAGAGAAGCACCCAGACTCTGGAGGCTCCTGTGTGTACTGCAGCAGTGGTCAGAGCCACCCTCGTCTGGCTCGTGGAGAGAGCTATACCTGTGGATATAAGCCCTTCCGTTGTGAGGTATGTAGAAAATATATGTGGTGATACTTTTAAGGGTTGCAATAGAAAAATTTAATCAAACATTTAAGCTGATGTGGGATAGTAATTTGTTCAACGTAATGTATGTAACAATTCACTTCATTGCAATTAAAAACAAAATGTCCTATATTTTCCAGGTGTGTAACTACTCGACCACCACAAAGGGCAACCTGAGCATCCACATGCAGTCGGACAAGCACCTGAACAACATGCAGACACTGCAGAATGGAGGCTCCATCGGCGCTGCCCAGGAGCAGGTGTTTGGGCATGCCCCAGGAGGAGTGGTGGCTGTCCCCTCAGTGACCCAGGCCAGCAGCCACCACCCTCCCCACCACCACCATCCTACGCAGTCCTCCACCCATATGGCCGGACCGTGCGGGGCCCCCTCACCCACCAAGCCAAAAAGCAAACCCACTTGGCGGTGCGAGGTATGCGACTACGAGACCAACGTGGCACGGAACCTACGTATCCACATGACCAGCGAGAAGCACATGCACAACATGATGCTACTCCAGCAGAATGTGACCCAGATGCAGCATGGCCGACTGGGCCTGGGAGCCATGCCCTCGCCCTCTGAGGCTGAGCTCTACCAATACTACCTGACCCAGAACATGAGCCTTCCCCCAGGCCTCAAGATGGACCCTGCCGGAGCTGAGGCCCAGTTCCTGATGGGGAGCTTCCACCTGGATCCCAACATGGCCGCCCTAGCCCCTGCGCTAGGTGAGTTGGGACTCAGTAGTAGCGGATCCCATTTTAGCTCTGCTGCCCTCACAAGTGCCTCAGGTCCCCACAGAAAACACACAGTGCAGTTCAGAAGTTCACAAGGGTGGAATCACTCTCACTGCTTCCAGTCGTTTATTAAACATTAAACACACTATCAGATGAGAGTAAATCGAAGAATCTGGTTTGATTGAAAAGAAAAGGCTTGACCTTTGACTAACTATTTGGTGTATTAATATCTCTGGATGTGTTTATTTATTGTTAATGTATGCACTTATGCAACTTGTTCTCAAATCCACATTCAGTAATTTATAGTATGACTGTTGTACACAAAACATAAAAATGCTATGCCTTTGTTATTAAGCTAATAGCACACAAAAGGTTATACAGGAACACCCTAGTCTTGCCCTTCCCCATTCATATATATACTCTCACCTATCTTTCATTTTGGCAGCTCTCTTTCTTTCTCTTTCTCTTGCCCTAAGGTATGCCTGCCCTAGTGAACTTGACATCATTCTCCCTTTTTACAGGCAGAGTGGGAGAGGGGGGGAGGTGAAAGAAAGATTATGTTAAGATTGAGAGAAGTTCAGAGGGTGGGCTTACCCCAGAACCCTCTCCTTGTTTCCTCACTGATAAAGTGTGTTGTCCACATGACAGTATGCCTGGGGCTCCTATCCTGCTTCCACTATACAGCCCGCTAGTGTAGACGTTTAATCTACATACTTATAGCTGTATGTTCCAGGTAAAATAGATATGCAGAAAGCTAGAGACAATGGCATTTATTTAAGACACTCTCTCTCTCTCTCTGTTTCCCCACACATACATTTCTTAACAGGACTTCTCAGCCTTTGACACCTTATCTGGGTCATTTTGGCTGAGAATTTCCCTTTGTGATACCTAATTTTGCTCACAAAAGCTTTGTGTGAGTTAGAGGGCCAGATCTCTGTGTTCTCTCCTCCCTGCCTTGTCCCTCAGGCAGCCAGCCTCAGCCTTTTCATGTCATTATTCCCAAACTGCTGCTGAACTCCGCCACTGGAGTTCTCCACTTTTTTCCCAACTTTGTAATTGCAGCTATAAATTTTATCTTGGTCAAAGAAGGGAGGATAGAGGGCCCAGCATGGGTAATTCAGCAGCATAGCGGAGTGTTTGGCGTGCCAGTTACAACCCCACAGTTTGTACAGACTTGTCTCCAACTGTCGCCAGTTCAAAGACATGAACAAGAATTGATTGCTGTGACTAATTCTTTTTTCCCTCTTCTGCCATCTGGTTCATTTTCCTGTGAGGCGAACTTTAATAAGCATGTTACAGGGAGGCAATGATGAGACATTAGTCTGGGCCCATAAACTGCAGTGGTGTCATCCTCAGTCACACTTTAAGGAATGCTCTGACCCATCGTACACACACATTCGGATATTAACTGTACATAGTGATACACAATGCTCAGTAAATCTTTCATCTACCATCACAAGGAGACCGAGCAGCTCAAGAGAGATGTGCTCCTAGATGTATCAGTCTGCCCTCCTTTGCTCTTTTTTTTCTCCTCGCCGTGGATTTTTGACTTTTGAGTTCATTGTCAAAGAGCGAGAGATGACAAATCTTGACCTCACATGATCTCAGCCTCTTGGTAATCCTTGTGCCCAGGACTCAGCTACTGTACTGAGAGGGAGAGAGAAGGGAGGGGAAAGTGACTTTTAGCCATTTTGTGCTTGACTTAACTGTCTATTATCCTCAGTGAAACAGCACCCAGACAGCCCTCGGAAAATCCAGCCGCTTATCTTCTGGAAAGTGAATAAGCCCAAAAGACTGAAGTCATGTGTATAAACAGTCTGACTTTTATGTCAAAAGTTTTTCAGATTCCCCAATGATGTCTGTTTATATCAACCTGTAATGTTTTTTGAAAGTGAAAATATTTCCAGACTAGCATCCCTGCCTTTTTCTAAACATGGACACGGGTCGACATAAATATATTCACAATATTATAGTTTCAATATAAAAGAACCTACGTCAAAACGTATGTAGACCTACAAATCACAGACTTAGCCTAATGTTCTACAGCCATGAAGGTATTTAGTGAGGAACAGTATCCAGGCCTGTGCTGGATCATTGAGTCTGCAGAGTAAGGGAGCATGAGAGCCACGTAGGAGTGAGAGAGGAGAGATGTAAGGTGTGGAAAAAGATAGGACTGTGTGTGTGTGTGTGTGTGTGTGTGTGTGTGTGTGTGTGTGTGTGTGTGTGTGTGTGTGTGTGTGTGTGTGTGAGAGAGAGAGAGAGAGAGAGGCAGCCATGACTGGGGAGCTAGGTCTGTGAGTGATTTCAGAGGGCTTCTCAAAGGTCTCCCTCTCCTGGCTATAAAAACTCAGGTAATGGAGAAAAGTCCGAGAGCAGGCTGCATACTGCAGCAATAAATAAAAAGGGGCTGCTGGAATTAATTTAGTGTAAAGCCAGGTGGGGTCAAGCCAGCATGCTCAGTCTGGGCAGTGATAGATTAAAGATCAGCAAGCGAAGGCAAAAACTCCCTGGCCACTCTTACCTCATTGTTTTTAGCATTATTTTTTTTATTTTTTTTTGCCAGCCTTCCCAGACTGTATAGACATCAGTTCTGTGGTTGGTGTCGTAGGATATTCGCATGCTGTGTTTTTTCCCCCTCCCCATCGCTAAGACTCAGTACCGAGCAGGATTAATCTGTTAGGTGTCTGTATTGATTTAGAGGCAATCTGGAGAGAAAGAGGCAGAAGAATCCAAACAGAGAAGTGGATTTTTTAAATATTATTCAGTGAACAAGGGTGCTGGATTTGATTTACAGTAATGTGTGCTTGGGAACTCTTTAGTTCTCCAGTAATGATAAAATAACTTTCTTTTTCTGTGGAGCTCATGGCCTCTGGAGTTGATTTACTGTCAGGCCATGAAAGTGCACCAGTCCAAACAGGGCTACGTGTAAGTCCATACTTTGGCAGTGAGAATTTCTGCTCTCTGTGGAAAAGTCCAGGCTTTCTTCTTTCCCAACTCAAAGCAAGGATAATCGAGATTTAATCAAATTAGGCACATAAATGCATACATGCACATTATCCTCCAAGCGGTATCGGACCTGGAGAGCAAATCCACTTTGACTGTAGAGACAAACATGGTTCTTTGTTAAAAGTTGAACCACACACCTTTCACTTTATCCGAGATGTTGTCCATGCTGAGAAAGGCTCAAACTGAGAGCTCCTTTGGAAAACACCATGCTTCCACCCCCTCGTAGAAACTCTTAAATAATTCCTTATGTCCAGAGAAGTTCATGTAACACAAAGTGAAATAAATTGATGGCCAGATAAGTAATCCAAGAAAGCTGCACTTTCATTCAGACCTTGTGAATGTTGTATACACCTGACTGAATGTGTGTATGTAACCATCTAAACACCGTCCCCTTTTCCTCTTTTTGTCCTGTGTGTTTCCTGGTCACTCTAGTAGGTGGGGAGATCCCCATGGACGTGCGGCTGGGCGGCGGGCAGTTGGTGTCCGAAGAACTGATGACCCTGGGGGAAAGCCTGTCACAAACCAGCGACCCCTCCCTCAAGCTGTTTCAGTGCGCTGTGTGCAACCGCTTCACCACTGACAACCTGGATGTGCTTGGTATGCATATGGGAGCTGAACGCAGCCTACCCGAGGAGGAGTGGCGTGCTGTGGTGGGCGACTCTCACCAGTGCAAGCTGTGCCGCTACACCACCCAGCTCAAGGCCAACTTCCAGCTGCACTGCAAGACAGACAAGCATGTGCAAAAGTACCAGCTGGTGGCCCACATCAAAGAAGGGGGCAAGGGCAATGAGTGGCGCCTGAAGTGTGTGGCCATTGGCAACCCAGTGCACCTGAAGTGCAATGCCTGCGACTACTACACTAACAGCCTGGAGAAGCTGAGGATGCACACCGTCAATTCCCGCCATGAGGCTAGCCTCAAACTCTACAAGGTTAGTGGCATTCAAGTTCATGTATCCCACCTACCACTCAGCCTTGTGACAATGTACCCATTCATACCCATTACAGAATGTATTCGTAATTGGGAGAATAACAGCATTAAGATGAACCGGTAGATACATTAATAACTGAAAATCTGACTTTTTCATGCAACACAATGGCCAGGCAACTGTATATTATTGCTGTATCTATATCATCGCACTACCGAGTGGTGCTATAATAAGACTAGGAGAAGTCAAATGTGTTTATTATCCTATTGTATTGTGGTCAGTTTTACACAAATGGTAAAAAAGTGTCCTTCACCATCTCTCTGCTAACTTGATACTCCTCCGCAGCACACAGTGAAGGTTCCAGTGCCTTCCCACACCACTAATGTAGCTGCTCTCCCAAGGCATGAATGATAGCTTTGTTGCGTAACCCTTGCCGTCCCAGCAGCCATAGAGAAGCAGGGCCACAGACAAGAACATGGCAGGTGAAGCTGGTTTGGAGGCTTAGGGGTGAATCACTTGGAGAGGAATGAAGAAGTGTGAGGAGACAGAGGTTTGGTGCTAATACTCCTCGGAGTGGGAAAGGCTGAATCGTTCTCGACAGCCGTATTGATTTTTGCTGGACTTGGAGCTTCACCTTCTCCTCTAATCATTCCATAATAGCCAATGGATGAACACTCTCCGAACAAATGGCCATAAATCTAACAGGCCTGATTCCACTTAGGTACCTATCCTGTGTGTCTGCGGCTGAGGCCACTCTGTGTTTAACCCAAACTGGCATAGCTGCGCACACACACACACACACACACACACACACACACACACACACACACACACACACATTCTGACACATACCACTGCAATGTGTACACTTGCCTTCATACTAGTAGATGCTGCCTTTATTTACACTAAAACTCCACTCCATTTTCAAGTGTTTGAGTCTTAGAAAGTAAATAGGCAAAACAAACATAAATTATATTGCTTGACAATCTTTTGCACCGTAACTGCTTTTGGCAAACAGGGTATTAAAAGGCCTGTGAAAAATGTGCCGCATTACGCATGGTGTTTTTAATCACATTAAAAACTGGTGGTCCATTTCAAACCCCCTCAAAAGCCTGTCTCTTTGAAAGCCCCCCAGCGTTATGAATGGTTCCTCGGAACCATTTATGTTTTTATTGCAGGTTTCCTGTCTGCAAGGCCTGTGTACTGAAAGAACAGTAACAGAGAGAAATCATTTTTCAACACTTCATTAAAGGGGAAGGTGTGACGCTGAGCTCCCAGTTTGACCATTAAAGAGGGCCAGGGGACGCAGGAAGTGTTGAGGGTAGGATGGGGGGTTGGCATCTCAGTCTATGGCTTGCAGTAGAACAGGGAAGAAGACCAGAGGAAGAAATAGGCAGGGTATTTACAGATTAAAATATGCAACATAATCTGTGAATGTGTTGAGTCTGTCGTGTGAAGGCAGAGGAGCAGAGAGCCTGATGGACCTTGTGTTGCCCCAGACTGTGCACATCCTGCCCTGGATTTAGCTGCTGGACTTACCCTGGCCCACATGCCAATGACACCGTCTCACACTAGACCAAAATAGACAGGCTCTGGCATCGACTCTAACCTCCTCACACCTATGGAGGGAAAGACTTGTTTTGTCTCACAGGATAGGGAAAAGTTTATATTACATTGTCTGTGTGCCTTCCACGTTGCTGCAAGCCCAAAAGGCAAGAGAGAAACAGACAGATGTTTTTTTCTCTCCCTCCGTCTCTTTTTCCTCTCAACTTTTCAGGAGAGAAGAGACATGGCATACTGCTGCTCAGGCTGTGGGGGATTAAATATGTACAACACATCCAGGCCTGGTCATTTTTCATGACTTAAGCCTCTTAAGATGGCTCCATACTTCTTAAAACCAATTGATCTCTCGAGAAAGAGAGAATGCATCTGTCCAGAAATTACCTGCTCTCTCACCCCCAGAACACTGCTGTCGTCATAAGCTCTCATCAGCCCAGACACACACAGTACTCACAAACAAAGATGTTCACTAGTTGACAAGAATTATTACTGCGTTTCATGACCCACAAATGTGATTAGGGGATAACGAGTACATGGTTGTGAGGCCTCTTGGCAGCATTGGCTCCCCACTTGACAATGTCACTGTCTTCATTTTGCATTGGATTTACAGTCCTGGTAGCGCAACTGACAGGCAGAAACCCACAGTGGCCCACAAGCCTGCAAACCCAGCTTGGTATATTATGCAAGGATGAAAAAAGGAAAATCGCCGTTCATTTCTGCCTCCCCAAAGAAATCCGATGCAAATAGCACCATTTTTAACCTTTTTGGGGAGAAAATAAATCATCAAGTCAGCATAAACAGGCTGTAAGATGTGGGAGATCCTTGGGACACTTCACCCAAATCAAACTGGTTTGCATTAAACAGGCCCTTTGTGTGCACGGCTCCATATAAATTGGAGCCTGTAATTACTGGAATTAAAAAGGAAGGTTTAAACTGAGGGCTAAACTGGATGGGATAATTTGAGAGTCTGTGGTATGCGGCCCATATTAGGGCTTTCTAAAAATATCACCCCCACCACCCCATGTATTGGAATGTTCCAAAAGACCACGGAAAGATCCAGCAAGTTGTCCTGACCGCATGGGCCACCACACAGTGGGGGGTGATGCTGTCTTCTCCTGAGTAGTGAGTACTGTATGCTAAGTTGAGAGATACCCAGTCTGAGCGCTGTGTTTTCTGCCAACACACCCGTGCTCTTCAGCGAACTTTCACCTTCTCTTCTTCTCATGCACTATGGGGTTTGTTGTGGCTCCGATGGTCGCATGATGGTCACCCAAGCTTCTATAATGGTCACTCCTAAGCACAAACAGATGGGCTCTGCTACAATATGCAGATAACCCCAAACGTTTATCCATGTATGCTTTTAGAATGTTCGGCTCTCCCCTGAGACTCTCTCCTCATCTTGAAAAAAACCCAGCTTCCACTCTCATTTTACAGTTAGCCACATGCATATTATGTGAATACGATAGGCCTTATACCACTAGCAGCAGGCCTCAGGGCTTGGCTATGGGCTTGGCTATGTGCTAGTGTGGAGGTGAGATGAGTGGAACTAATCCAGCTCTGGCCAGACAGGATGGGTGGGGCCTAAGCCGGGCCCAGGCACAGGCCTCTGCTTCCAGTCAAGGGTTGGGGGGGAAAGGGGAGGAGCATGGGGGGGTTAGCTGGCTACCTTCCTTGTCTCGGGGGCCGGTGCAATCGGCGGTAATTGAGATTGATTGGATGTTATTTTTCCTCTTGCAAATGTAGTCCATTAGCTTGGCACATGCATAATCAGTTTAGAGCGCAGTTAGCCGAATGTAATCATGTTCCTCGGTGTCTGCTAGCACAAAATCCACTCCAGATGCCGCTTGGCCATGGAAAGAAAGGAAGAAAGTGCCGTCACTATCACATGGGGAATCTTTATCCAAGAAAGCCCCGACACCCCTCCCTCTGTCCTGGTCCCGCTCTATTAAACACACACACAACTGTACAAACTCTCTCTATGTCTGTCTGTCTGTCTCTCTCTCTCTCACACACATGCACACACACTGTCTGCATCCCTTACCTATAAGAACGGGGCATTAGATCATATGTTCTCTAGTTTTAACTGCACTAACGTTGTGTTAAGTGGAGCCCAGGGCCGACCCATTAACTAGAACAATACATCTGTATCTTGCTCTTATTTTCCCCTTCAGTGCGATCCAACTGAATCAGCACAGAGGGAAGAAAATGTCTACAGTGAGAAAATAATCACAATGAAGCATAATAGAGGATAAGAGGCTGTAATGTTAATTGAGGGATTAGTGGTTACATGAAAAGGCATTAAGGTGTTTCACTGATGATCCTACTCAGCAGAAGTACTGGCCTCTCAGATCTCTCCCCGTTAATGATCATGACCATCAGGATGGATTCCAAATCCTCTTTGACTATGGCGTTATGGTAACAAATAAGTTGTGGTTCTACCCCAGCTCTAGAAAAAGATGGTATTTTTACAATCCAATAAAACTAAAGAGCAATTTGGAGTCATGCAGGAGCATTAAATCACTGTTGGGATCAGTCGTGGCCTTTGATCTAGCCAGCAATCTACCCCAACCTCAGTCCCATCAGGAGAGAGAGAGACAGACAGAGACTCGCCCACTATTACCAACA
>OMLI01017286.1:0-10998 GCA_900302605.1 Rondeletia loricata
GCAAGGAAATGAGAAGTAGAATAACCTCTGGTGAAATTGCTCCCTGTGTGTGATAGCTAATCTAGAGGTCTATAAATAGCAGAAGCTTGCATAATAGTAATGGCTCCTTTACTGCTTCGTGTGTGATGTCAGAGCATTAGTGCCAGTCTAGTTGCCTAGGCTTGTCTGGTCAAAGTATTGGTGACCTGCCTCTCTTGATGTCACTATGCTCAAATGAAACCCCTTGGACCTTTTATCAGATGACAGTAATTATTCATGTGAGCTATTTCACAACAAAGACGTAAAGAATTTTCAGTAATTTACAAAATACTCAAAAATAACCAACAGCCAAATGTAATTTCAATTTCTTGGGTTGATTTATATGCTTATTTTTGAATACTGCAATCAGTTTAGTCTAGTTTTGTGAGGCGGGAAGCTGCTGCATTGTTGTGCTGTAACTATGGTATCCATGCCACAGGATGTGGGTGCAGCAGAGGTGAGACTGCTGATTTTAGAGAACATCCTGCTGAGTCCTGCACATGATGTCTACTTGCTGGCAGGCACCTCCATCCAGTACAAGGTCCAGAAGATCAGACAGGGCAAGATCACAGGTCTGACTCTGCTCAGTGCAGTGTAAAGCCCATTATTCTACTTCTACCATAGATGTTAAGTGTTACTGCAGCTGTATCCAGCAAAGTAGCTCACAATGTTTGAATACTCCTTACTATTGGCTGCTTGTAATGTTAATGATGGAGGAATCAATGCATAATCCACTGTTAGACTTATTGTAAGTCACACTTGAGAGAAGAGCATCAGTTAAATACCTAAAATGTAAGAATGGTAGAGTCATTGATGTCACTGTGCATTAACAGTGGCCAGATGAGTACAGCAGTTGTGCTGTTTCCTGAAGTTTCAAAGCCCAGTGTAGTGTACAGACATTCATTTTGAGCTAACTTGTGTTTGTCTTATGTGTGTCCAGAGCTCTCTATGCCTTGTGATCAGTACGAGCTGCATCTTCAGAACAGTGTGGTTGGGCCTGATGGAAACCCAGAGCTTGCTGTGGCCAGTCTGGATCAAAGCAGCTCCAGTGTCACAGCCATTCAACTGGGACACATCAATGTGGTGCTGGACCATAAGAGTATCCTTCTGGCAAATCGCACTTGCAGTTCCGCGGTCATGTTAATATCTGCAGCAGTTGTTTTATTGCTATAATGTACTGTAATTTGCCAGGCCGTTTGTGTTAATGAACTGCAGTGTTGAAGGTGTTGATTGTATCAGCTGTCATCTCTCCTCTGCAGTGCTTGTGAGCGGAGTGTGAGCAGAGTCAGCCAGTGATGAAATGAGACTTGGCAGACTGGGGTAGACCTGCGTAGCTAAGGAGTCTAATTAAAAGGCTATCCAGGAGTTGTACTATGCACTTGGCAAACATGCAGCATGAACTATGAGTTTAGAGGTGTTTCTATCTCTCAATTGGTCCCATAATGTGCTGTCAGTGTGCCTAACTTGATTTTCCTTAATAGCAATGCTTAGGTCTTCGCATGCAAGGAGTATCTCGCCTGCCCAACAGCACTCTTTATGTGGTTGAACCAGGCTACCTAGGTCTGTTTCTTTGCTCTTTATCTTGTTTGTGTCTATACAACATTGTGAGAAATGTTCCGTAGTGTCAATTGTTTACAGTTTTAGTTTACTTCTATTTTCTCTATAATTTAATTATTTTAGGTTTTAAGATTAATCCAGGAGACAGCTGGGTTCTTGAAACAGGCAGAGTCTATGATATCCTCATTGAAGTATTTGACAAGTCCAGCAATAAAATTTACCTCTCTGATGTAAGTACATTTCAGTAAAATCACTAACTAAATACACATACGTACATCGTTTTTTTCCTGCAAGTTAGCATTTCATTGTTCTGTGTGCATCCTGTATAGCAGCAAATGTGACAATATGTAATGGAAGTCAGTACAGGACACACATACTTCCTAAACACATTCTGGATACACCCTGTGACCAATGTATGGCATTCCTTTGTGCTAACCGTCAAATCATTAAAATCTAATTTCTCACATTTCCTCCTTCATAAAAGACTGGTAAGAGAAAACAATCTCAGTTATTGCATTAGAGAGCTAAACTTTTTTTTTTTACAAATGAGTTACAAAGTTGCTAATAGCGTTGTGGATATCTCCAACTTTTTGATTGATCTCACAAAGTGAGCATTCACTCTCTTTTTGTATGAGCAACTTGCATTTGATGGGTTTTACTCTATGGTATATTGATGGCATTACTTAAATAATGGGTCTACATGCCAATAATTTGAATAGAATTTTCCTAGTTCCTGAATAATGGAAAACTGGAATAGAGTTTGGTCAGCTTTAATCAGATGCAGCCTGAAACACATATGAGAAGCATTAGAGAAAAGAGATTTAGTGCACATTGAGCCTTTCTTTAATGTCTGCACTGTCCTATGAGTTTTATTGGCCAATATTTCAAGTGGTGTGAAACAGTCAAACAAGAAAATATGAGCGCACCAAAATCTTGACACATAATACTGAAAAAGACTTAACCTCAATGCACCTTGTTTATGTATTTAATTATTTTCATGTTTGCAATCAGGCTCCTGTACATCCTGTGATACAAAGACAATATTTTAAAGTCTTTGTTTCTGTTTGCGGCTTATTTTGATTGTGCAGAATGTCCGTATTGACACTGTATTCTCTGGGGAGTACTTTGAGATCCTCAAGTCTTCTCTGAATGGATCGTACCACCGTGTCAGAGCACTCAAGGATGGCCAAACACTCATCGATGCTACCCTAAAATCTGTTGTGGATCAAGTGAGTTTAATTGTAACCTTGAACCTTAGCTATTCATATTTCAGCTGGAGCATCACTATTCTGTAAATCCTCCACCCCATTCTTCCAGTTCAGTGGCGAGGGCTTGGCTTTGTCCTGATAAGGCCTCTGTTCTGTTTCAGAATGGAGGGGTCCATGCACTCTCCAACCCAGTCCACAATGAACAGGATGTGGAAATCTATAACCCTATAGTCCTTAGTCCCAGTATTCTCACATTTCCGTGGCAGCCCAAGGTTGGAGCTTACCAGTACACAATAAAGGTAATTAATCCTAATCAGAATACAGGAGAAACTTGGTACTCTTATTGCTTTGAGTCTGTCATAGGCCTATAGTTGTGTGTAGTGACACGTGCAGTATGACAAAAAGATGTTGAAATATTTTGCAATTAATGTAATTCACACTTGAACACAAACTAATACACACTGGAAACAAAAGTAATGGTATTACCGAGTTTGAATGTGAGATCAAGAATGAGAGATTTCTTTGCTGGTGTACTCTAAATTTGTGTGTACCAGTTTACATAATGAAAATGTTTTCCCTGGTGCTGGCGACAGGCGACAGGAGGCAGTGGCAATTTCAGCTGGTCCTCCTCCAATACAGCTGTTGCCACAGTGACCGTGAAAGGAGTGATGACAACTGTCAGTGACATTGGTGTCAGCATAGTGTATGCTCATGATGTACGCAACCCACTGCACTACGGCCAGATGAAGGTAAACCTTAAGCATCAAACGTGAGCCAACATGGAAAAACGGGCACATCGTGGGAGATGTTTTTTCTTTTTTTTGCATATAGTATTGATCTTTGTATCCAAAGCTTTAAATTGTATATTACATAATAGGAATGAATAAATTAATTTGTTTGAATTATTAATTGAATCAAAAAATTTCATTTTGATTACTTTTTCTGATCTCCTGTAAAGTTAAATTAGCCTGGGTTAAGGGTGTTTAGTCATAAATATTCCAAGGCACTTGATTAGTGTCATACGGTAATTAGGGCTGCACAATTGGACAAAAATGATGATCCCGATTATTTTGCTAAATATTGTGATCACGATTATTTGTCTGTTTCACGAAACAAAATTACTGCTCTTTTGCACCGTAACATATATTTTAAACTTTTTTTCTGTGTATTATTTCTCAAAGTAGCAGCATCTAGAAAGTCTTGTTTTCTTACTGTTTTACTCTTGCTGTGGTCCTTATTTACAAAATTCAAATACTGAATACTTACTACTTTCTTACTTTGGTGTGCAGCTACAAACCTACGGCAAACTTTGCACAGAATCTGTACTCGTTTGTTGTCATCTGGTTTAAAACCAAAATATCTCCAAATGACAGACAATGATCCACTTTAAGGAGCTAAAACAATGTTTTCACGTTCAGACTCGGGAGAAGGATTTTCCTATCTAACATTGGGCCAGTCCATTCTTTTCCACTTTGTTCATTGCAAAATTCTTCCAAGGATGTTCTGTGTAAGGTTTCTCTGCATCTTAACTTTCGTTTTGGTCACGTGTGTACACGTTGCACATTCAAAGGTTGTTATTGGTCACGTGTCATGGAAGTGCATGATATACCACACCGGGACTTTCAGGGGAATTAAAAACATAAAACATAAAAAGCGTGATATACGATTGTCTACGATTAATTGTGCAGCCCTAATGGTAATTATGAACATCTACCTTGTATCTCCCCATTTTACCATAATTCCCAGCCCTCCATCTCACACTCTTTAACACCTCTTTAACACCCCCCTTTCCCCCCCAGGTGTATGTTGTGGAGCCTGTGGCGATGAACTTCTCTTCTTGCCCGGTAGAGGCCAGGGTGGGCCTGGTACTGGAGCTGCCCCTCAGGATATTTGGCCTGCTGGGCGAGGTGGATAAGGAGAGGGTCATGTTGAGTGACTGCTCCCACTTTGACCTGCAGGTTGAGGAGCAGCACCATGGCATCTTCAACCTGCTGGAGGGTGAGTCCAGCTTATCCGACTGAGTGTGACGTCTCAGATCTTTAACTTTAAAACTTTCAAAAATAACACTGTAGTCTGATGTATAGCAGATGGTCTGCTATATGAAAACCAGAATTTCTTTATCACCTGCTTCAGTTTACCTCCTGTTTTCATCTCAAGCTAGTATAAGTAGTTCACTGTGCTTGGCAATCTCAACTAACACTGAAGTGTTTTTCATTTATATGGTTTTCAAATTGGCAGTACAACATTTATCTCCTTGAAAGTTCCTTTGTTCATTTTGGTGTCTTGCATTATGAATTAGAAGACTGGGCTGGGATGAATGATATGACCTCTCTCTGCACCAATGTGGTAGTAGATGAGTAACCCTGTGTGAACAGTTATGTTTATTTGTACATTGTCATAACTCTCTCTCTCTCTCTTTCTTTTTCTTTCTTTTTTTTCTCACCCCCATCTCCTCCAGGGAGGCTCGCTCCAGGCCAAGACCACTGCAGCGGGGTGAGAGCCAAGGCCCTGGCCCCTGGGTACACCGTCCTTGCAGTCAGCTACACCCACGGCAACGTTCACCTCAGTGCCAAGCTCACCATTGCTGCCTACCTGCCTCTCAGAGTGAGTCCAAATCATGTCTTCTCCTTCCTCCTGAGACATATTATCGTACTCTTTTGTACTTGGGCATGTTTCTCAAGGCTTTCAGAATTTATGTCCATCTGCTAATTTGTTGGTGGTTTAATTAACGGGACAGCTTGACATTTTCTTTGTGAATGCTCTGGGGCAGCTGCAGGGTTTAATAATCCTGAATTTTACCTGGAGTCTTTTTTTGTAATCTGCCTTTCTTCATCAGGCAGAAATGCGGTGATCATCTACTGTTAAAATGTCTCCTCCTGGCCGGGTTTCCTTGGTGCTCTGTGCATTTTAATTATGCACTATGCACTTGCTACACTGATTTGTTTTCTACGCTTTGGCTCTAGTACTGAGCAGAAATTTAATTGACGTCAGCACTTGTGGTAGAATATAGGATTTATATAAAGCATGCATTATGGTGAGAGGCGACTTGATCTCATGTATCATTTTGTCACTCCTGCCTCATAGATAGCTGTGGTTTTCCTCCTCACTACATTTAGGTTAACTGCAGAATAAGATGCTGTTTGATGCACCGCTTTTTAGGCTATGGTTTTATTCTGGGATTGAGTGTTCTTTTAAATATTGCACCTTTTTTTTATCATGTTTCTTCACTAGTTTTTCCCTGGAAGCTATAGATTGACCCAATTAAATTTCTTTGCTGTGTACCGTATTGGTCCGAATATAAGACGGGGTTTTTTTCCTAGGAAAAAATCTGAAAAAGGGGCGTCGTCTTATTTTCGGGGTCTAGACTTTTAAATGTCATTATACATTCACAACAACAGATCGCGCCAAACTAGTGTTCCCCAAGCGAGCCACCGTCTTTCTCTCTGTATCTCCCTCTCCCTCTCACACACACGCAGCCTGCAGACAGGTGCCACACACACACACACACACACACACAGCGACAGCGCCTGGAGAGATGGAGAGACTCGGCGACCAGCTCGAACAAAGCCAATTTTAAGACCATGGTTATCAACGAAGCAGAGTCATCAAACAACTGTCGAGCAGCCAAGAAATATGATGTTACAGAGTGTAATGTTAGAAGATGGCGAGCCCAAAAAGACCGCCTTAAAAATGTAAAGAGTCAGAGAAAAGCTTGCCGCGGTCCGCAAAGCGGCCGCTTCCAGGAGATTGACACGACAGGAGGGTGTGTGAATATGTGACTGAAAAATGGTAGTTACCTAACGTAACTCCAGTTCTATGAGGGAGGCGGAGCCCCTAAGGGTATATAATGACGGTATGCCCATTACCAGAGCTGTCATGTCTGTTTCATTGCACTACTGTTTTATTGTAATCTAGCCAGTTGTTTTTTTCACTATGATATTGAAAACATGCATTGTTTTATTCAATGTGTTTTTATTATCATTATTTTCAAATAAAATGATTTTCTTTATACAAACAAGATTTGTTCTTCAAAAAAGTATTTTTCCAAAAATGAGTCTTGAAAAAAGGGCTCGTCTTATATTCAGGGTCGTCTTATATTCGGACCAATACGGTAATACCGTGTATTTCTGCTGAACATTTTCCCAGTTAATTTCCTCTTAACGCTAGAATGGCCAAGCTGAAGTAAATTGATGTCTGCTTTGAATTTTTAAATGAAATATTTTTTTGAAATATCTCACATTTCAAAGTGTTCCTCTATGACTTTTTCTAGACCCACTTTCTGAACAAACTACAAATCACACAACAAACTCGTTTTAAGTACCGTAGTTATAACTACATTTATTCCCTTCAGTTGACAGCTTTTTTTTTAACCTTTTCTTTTGGCCTTTCTAGTGTTAAATCCTCTTATTGAAAGTTAAATGTGTGAACTGTTATTTGGCAGGCGGTTGACCCTGTATCTGTGGCCTTGGTGACTCTGGGCTCATCTAAAGACATGCTTTTCGAGGGCGGCCCAAGGCCCTGGGTTTTGGAACCCTCTAAGTTCTTCCGCAACTTGAAGGCTGAGGATGAGGGCAGCGTTAGCCTGGCTCTCACTGGTCCTTCGTCTCACAGCTATAACCAACAATGGGTCAGAGCAACCTGCAGGGCCCTGGGAGAGCAGGTGAGATCAAATTGAGATCATATTGTTTAACATTCATGCCACTAAGTGAAGAATAGTATGGTTAGGTTTCATAACCTACTTGAGAATAGAAACACCAGCTCAGTATTCTGGCCTTATAATCTATGTATAGCTATTCGTATTACCATTGGGTCTACAGGATACTCTGGTGTTGTCTGTCTTCACTACATCATTGTGATGGTTCAGAATAATTCAGTTAGAAATGTAAAC
Organism: Rondeletia loricata; assembly: GCA_900302605.1. Taxonomy (NCBI): domain Eukaryota; kingdom Metazoa; phylum Chordata; class Actinopteri; order Beryciformes; family Rondeletiidae; genus Rondeletia; species Rondeletia loricata. The sequence continues at coordinate 7,672 of OMLI01017286.1, forward strand.
GTATAGCCATATAAACAGTTTAAAAAAAAATTATCAAACATCTTGTGCATATGTTGCCATCAGAAGTATGAAAAACATTTCTAATGCTTGATCAATATTGTGATGTTCATGATGCAAACACAGATCAAGTTCTCACCAGAACAATAAACAAGATGAGTTTCTGTTATGTTCTAAATACCAAACGGCAAATGCCAAACCTCAAGGTCGTAAAGAGCTCATAAAATCCAGATATTTGCATGTTTATGTTCACTGGCATTACACAAGTAATTTATGTTCACTGGCATTACACAAACAATGGTTGTTATATTACCTTCTCATTCCATCGTTTCCCGTTTCCTGTAGTAATTTGTCATTTAGCTTTTACCCAGGCGGTCATGATCTCATTTTTCAGGTTTTGGAGGTGATGGTGGGGAACAAGGCCAGTCTGACCAATCCTTATCCTGCTGTGGAGCCGGCAGTGGTCAAGTTTGTATGCGCTCCTCCGTCTCGCCTCACCTTGGTCCCAGTGTACACCAGCCCACAGCTAGACCTGACTTGCCCACTACTGCAGCAGAACAAACAAGTGGTATGTGGTCTCTTCACCTAACAAGGGTCAACAACCGTTCACATGCTATGTTCAGTTGCGTACATTTTCTTCTACATAGCACTATTTAATCTACATTGTTTACTTAAATGTGTCCCTAGCTGTTCACCCTTAAACCTCTGAAGAAATTTATTTTACTGTTTGTAAAATACTGTTGACAGTTTTGTCCCAAAAGGAGATATATCCTATCCAGTTTTATTCCAAAAGGAGATATTGACCATTTGAAGAAAGTGACACCTACTCTTACAATAGGACACTATACAATTGAAACAAATTATGGTGCCTGTTAAATGATTAAATGGTAGCTTAATTCCTCCTTGGTTGACAAATCTACAACATTTTTACAAACTGGATCCTGTAAATTTTTGAGATAGTCGTTGATGAACTTAAGGTAATGATGTTTTTTCCATAATGGACGCATACTGTTTTTGAAAATTAACCTCTATATGAACAATATCTTTCTCCAGGTGCCCGTTTCAAATTACCGGAACCCCATTTTGGACCTGGCTGCTTTCGATCGGCAAGGAAGGAAGTTTGACAACTTCAGCTCTATCAGTATGGTGTGGGAGTCGACCAAGGTGTCCCTCGCCAGTATTGAACCCACTATGCCCATGGAGCTTGAGCTGTTAGAGGACAGCAACAAACAGATGAAACTTCATGGTAAACATGGTGACATTAAACCTTTGTTGTTGGTTTGATTGTGTTTTTTTTGTGGGTGGTCCATTAACCTTCAGAGATCCATTCCAATAGATCTCTCATGACATGAATTACTTTTGTTTAATGACTGTCTTGTTTTTTGTCATCTGTGGCAGGACGTCAGACTGTTCTTGTCCATCATCAGACTGGGATTACTGCCATTACAGTGATGGCTCTGGGTTACCAGGTTCCACATCTAGCAGCAGCGAAGGTTCTCAGTCCAGTAAGGGAAAAAAAGGCTCAACTACTGAAAGGCCCTTAAAGTGTCTCTCTTTCACTTCCTCAGGAATAGAGGAAGCTGCTGAATGAAACGGTCTCTAACCAAAGCCCATCATCACTTGAAAAGTCTCATTTTGTCAATAATAATGATGATGGTAATAAAAATAAAATATGAATGGCCATAAAAATATCTAATTTTACCTCAGTCTCAACCTTGACAGCTACCCATTTCAAATCATTGTGGCTTAAAACCCACCAATTCACACCATGATCCAAAGTGTCAATTTCAGCAGCTTTATTTGTAAAAACGTTTTAGAAAACAGCAGTATGATGTCATTGCTTTTGATTTGTTCATGCTTCAACCTTTTCCCATTTTCAGTTTCCAGACCCAGGTTTGACCTCCTAATAGGGCAATACCAGCATACTGTCTGTTGGCATAACATTTACATTGTTGACCATAGCAGCCATTCTGTGTCATCTCTTCTTCTTCCGGACAGTATGACCCCTTGAACCCCGTCTCAGCCACTCTGGAGCTCCTATTGGTAGAGGACGTGACAGTTAGTCCCAATACAGTCACCATATACAACCACCCAGACGTGCGGGTAAGAGACAGATTTGACAGTGCTGTGGCCTTAGATATCACTGGTTTATGTATTTAAACTCTCAAGGGTGAGTCCTGACAGAATAAGGTGACACTCTGTTTCATGGCTTTTTTACTCAAAAGTGTAACTGATTTAGATATTTTGTCATAAGGGATACTATTTCATCCTTTTTACTGTCTCAAAACAACAAATAGGAATACATGTCATTACTTAGGGCATTTTCGATTTGTAATATTCAATGGATCACAACGTTAAGAATCACAGTACTATTCCACACTGTAGGCTTCCTTCTCCTAATCCTGTGTGATATAGGAGCAGTGTTTGGCAGGTGTGGGGGTTAAATAACAGCTAGTGACCTGTGTAAGAGGATTATAAAGTGTGAGTGTGGTCAGAGGTCCCCTTTGATGTCACAAGTGAATTAATATTATGAAGGGCTAGCTGACAGTCAGAAAAACATGATGTACTAAGTGGGATGTTTTTTCTGAATCGCCCTTGATATGTAATCATTTGTCATTTTCATGAGGTTTGCGTCGAATGTACTTTGTCTTGCAGACGGACCTGGCCCTGCGAGAGGGTTCAGGGCACTTCTTTGTCAATACCAGCGTTAGAGGGATAGCAGATGTGGTGTTCCAGGAGGCCCAAGGAACAGCTCAGGTGAGGAGGAACACACTCTAGACTGTACTTTGTAAGGGATTTGGTTAGGATGATACACAACTATAATATTGAACAATGCAGAGATCAAGTTCAAGTTCATTTATTTATATAGCCTTTTATCACAAGCATGTCTCAAAGGACTTTACAGAAAATGAGTCAAACTAAATCTACCTAAGCAACAATCAATAGAGTTACAAAATCATGAAAACAAACACAGTGAAGCAGAGCAAGGCACAAGACATACAGTACAAAATGTTAGCAGCCTAACTATTCTACAAAGCCTAACCTACCTGGCACCACCAACCTTAGACCCTCAAAGCAAACAAGGAAAATCTTCCAAGAAACCTTAATAGGCCAAAAAATTTAAGAAACCTTGGGTGGGCCAAGTCAAAGAGGGATCCCCCGCCGGGACGGCTGAGCGTGCAATAGGTGCCGGGACAAACAATGTAATGGACAGTAATATAGGCAGTGACGGTGACATTAGAAACAGTTTGCGATGATATCCGCAGTAACAAGGGCAGCGCTCGCGATCCACAGCCAGGTAGCAACAGCATCAGAGATGGGGCAATGACC
>OMLI01017287.1:0-12777 GCA_900302605.1 Rondeletia loricata
CATGTGTTTGAAGTTTCTGTGCGTTAGTAAAATGTCAGTCTTGTAATGAGGGGACCTGATTATAGCCATGCAGGTTTTTAATACACAAGACACAAAACAAGGTTTGTAACAGGTCACACGTTTGCTTCCCTGATGTGCCTTAAGTGCTGACAGGCATTTGGCTAGAGCTTTAATTTCATCATTCTTTAAATTGGTATGGATATTTTAAAATAATGTATTTAATTTATTAACTCAATCTTGTTCTTGTCAAATATGTCCCTAATTGCAATCCTTTCTCCAACCTTACTCTGTTTTGGCACAAGACTAATTACTCCCTTTTTCAGAACTGTTCTGATGTTTATGTTTGTTCCTCCGTTAGTGCCGCATGACTGGGCCAGAATGATTAGTGGTCACATCAAGTAATGCCTTTTTTGGAAACGCATGGAGGAATTCTGTCAGCCAGAGGGGATAAAAAGTCATTTATAAAGTGGAATAATCAACCAGAGGTGATGCATAGACAGGCAGCGTTGGCAGTTAATGCTAGATTCAGTACCAGAATGTTTAAATTACTACTAGGCTACTCAGTCTACATGCAAAAAAATGCTACAAATTGATAGCAGTAGGGTATAAATTCAACCTTCTGTTTCTTTTACATTCATGTCGGTCTAGATAATACACATGCTTTCCCTATAATTGGATAACTATTGCACAGCCTATTAATGTGTGCTGTATGAAATATATTTTATATCTTTTATGTCTTTTCCATAGGATTCATCAATTTGATCGACAAAAATCAGGACATTTTTCAATCTGTGAAAATAATGGAAAAGGCCAATTTCTATCCGGTACAGAAAGAAACATGCAAATGGAGAAGGTCAGAATGAGGCTGTAGAACAGGGGGATGGGCAATCATGTTCCACGGAGAGCCGAGAGTACACAGGTTTTCATTTCAGCCAAAGACTACAGCAGCTGATTTAACTTATTAGTTCTCCCCTCTCTGGTTGAAGTTGTGCTAATCAGTGAAATCAGCTGCTGTAGTCTTTGGTTGGTATGAAGACCTGCAGACTCTGCCCTCCATGGCAGATGACCGTCCAGAATTACAGATAATTGCAAGGCTTGGTGAGACTCACAGAACAATGGTGAGAAGCACTTACTTGGCCTCAAGAGCAAGGGCGATGATCCCAGCAGCCAGTGGAGCAGAGGCAGAGGTGCCGGTGTGGGAGTCTGTGCATTTTGATTTGAGGTCTGTAGTCACCTATCAGGAAGAGGAACATGGTGGGCTTAAGAGTCAGCTGTAGAGCTCTGACAAACACCATCAATAGATAAAAAGCGTATAACATTTTCTAGTTCTACTCTCCCAATATTATGTTCATACAGAGGCAAAAATGGACGGCTAATTGCTGGTATTGCATCCTGAAAAAGATTCTTAAAAACGCAATTAAAGATTATTTAAATGGTAAAACAAAAGTACGCTTACGCCTCATTCAGCGATGTGGTTTGCACATAGGGTGGCATTCTGTTCTAATGACTAACAAAAAATTGAGAATAGTCACCACCTTTACCTTAACCCTCTAGTCTACTTATACAATTTCATAGCCTTTGTCCATCCATCCCCAATATCACTAATCCCTGGACTTGTGCTTGTGCTGCTCTAACCAAAAAATAAATTCACAAGATATTGTGGACTACCATCACTTGGTTTAGTGCTGGCGCCGATGTCAATACTTGGAACTAGCCTCCTCTGAAGTGAGCATTAATCTTTACTTCCCCACCAGTTCTTTGTCTTTAATCTCATATGCATACATTTGCTGGGGCAGACGTCGCCTGATGGTTAGAGAAGTGGGCTTTTGAGCAAAAGGTCTCCAGGATGAATCCCTGGACCAGCTGGACCAGCCTTTGAGCAAGGCACTTAAGACCGAATCGCTCTAGGAGAGCTGCTCAGTGACCAACAGTAGAAGACTGTGGTTGTACTGGGCGGCTCCCAGGTGTGACTGTATGAATACGAAGCAGAACCAGAGCATGCATGCTCAGCAAAACCCATCTCTGGAAGGATAAAGATTTTTAAAATGCCTTGCAAAAACCCCTCACCTCAACAGATATAACTGCTACACTTTCACAAGGGGAAGTTTTATTGTTTTATTGAAACTGAGATACTATGTGATACAAAAGCACCTAAAATCTATCAAGCATCTAGTCAATTTACTGACCTTTGCAACAGAAAAATCTAAAACCTAGTAACTTATGGGAATAATTTGTATTTTTTTTCCTTTAAGGGACTAAACAGTAGAATAAATGGGCTGGGTAAATTGTCTCTTAACCCCAACGTGATCCAATTCTGCATTCAGGAGCTTCCCACATCCCCTTACTCTAAACCGAAACAGACGGATACTGTATAGAGTGTAAAAAAGCCTAAGCAGCATGCATTAAGATATCCTCTCCTGCATAATCCAAGAGGTTCGACCCTCACTTCTATTCCACCTCTTCATTCCCTGGTTCATGAGTGACAGGACAATTAAATGAGTACAGCACTGAGGCATTAAGGGACCAGCCACATGTCAGGGAGATGTCATGAGCTCTGTCCAGTGGGTTCGTCTGCTAGACTGTAGGTTTGAGAGAGACAGCCAATGTGTGTGTGTGTGCATGCATGCGTGTGAGATTTTGTGTTTGTGACAGGACTGTTAAGCAGCAACAGATTGCCAGATGGAGTTTCAGCATTTCACAATTCAATAACAATTTCAATGGCCCGAGAGAGAATGAAAGAAGAGGAAGAAGAGTGAAGAAAGGGAGGGAAGAATGCACAAGGCATGTTGTGGTTCAGACAGCTGGATAGCAGGTACAGAATAAAGCTGCAGATACAAATGCTACAATGAAGTCCAGGAACGCTCTAGGTATGTACACACTGTAACTACGTCCAAAATACTGTATCTGATCAAATGAGATTATGAAAGCGTTTAGAAATACTGCAAATGTAGCTGAATAATTCATGGTATTCTCGTAATTTCACTTTACTTCATTCTCATAAATGTGTATGCCTACCAGTATGGCACATTATCGTAAACACAGCTCATTGGCTGTGGCAGTTGTTTGATTACAATCACCTGTTGTTGGCCTTGCAAGATGGCTGTGGTGGTGTCATGTAATACTAGTATGTTACTATTATAACATCAGATTGCTCTGAATCTAAATATGTAGCATGTTGCCTGAAACACCTGATTTGAAGTTTGGATTTGTACTTTGCCTGTGATTCAAACATTTCAGGGGTTATGTAGACCCTGACGGTCAAGTCAACTTTCCTTTGTAAATAAATATCCTACCTTGATCCTCAATAACATTTGACCATTTTACCATACACATGCAAGCACAAGCACAGCAGGATATCCTATTGTTTGTGCGAGGGAGAGAGGGAGAGGCAGAGAAAGAGAGAACGAGAGAGAGATGATGGTGTGTACTCAAAGTGTATGTATGCTTCTGCGCACAACTACAACTCACTATCTGTTTCTCGTTGAGGTTCCCAGAGCTGTAGGTGGTGGCGAGGGTGGAAGAGCAGGCCTCGCTGTACCAGGGAACGTTGCCATTCTGGGTAGAGCTGCTGATGGACAGGGTGTAGATGCTGTTGGTGTAGCCATCGCAGTTACAGCTGTCCTTCTCCCTCCCTCCGTTCCCAGAAGCCCACACAAAGATGGAGCCCAGACCCCCACGGCCCTGCAGCACATGCATTTACACAAACAGACAGATAGAGAAAGACAATACATAATGGAAACTACTGTAGACAACCACAGAGGCTTTCATCCATGCCTGACCAGATGTGCATATTTTTGAACCACCACTAATGACAAGGGCTGAAAGAGAGGAACAAAATGCCTTTCAATCTTAATAGGAATCCCAATGATGAAAGGGCAAATTCATTACAGGGCTCATTTGAAAAATGGTCCATTAAAACGCTGCATACATCACACAGGCCAGTGTGGCCACTCAATCAAAAAGAGCTAAATATCGCATGACAGCAATACAACACAAAAGGAACTCTATGTTAACAGCTCAGTGTAATAAATCATCCAGCCTCTCAGAACTCAGAACTCAGTGCAATAACTTTTATCTAAGAACAGCTTTTTTGTACTGAGTGGTACAGTCGCTCTCCATTGATCAAACCCCAACTATGCACCACCTATACCACCATCTGACTGTTGTCACTGTGATAATTATAATATAATAATAATAAACTTGATTTCTATAGCACTTTTCAAAACAGATGTGCAAAGTGCTTTACAAGCACGAAGAAAAATAAAAACACAACAGAATAAAAATAATTCAGCACTGAAAAAAACAATACAAATAAAATAAGGGGAGGACTATAATAAACAGGGTTTCAAAGTGCGGTAGATACAACACAATAAAAAAGCAGTAAAAGACGTTAAAAAAAATTACAAAATATAATACAAATTACAGAACAGAAAATCACGTAAAAGCTAAAAGTGTATTTTAAGGCGAGTCTTAAAACATGACAGGGGAGAGGCAAACCGAATCTCCTCAGGAAGGCTGTTCCATAAATTGGGGGCCCTGACAGCAAAGGCATGGTCACCTGTGGGTTTAATCTAGACCTTGGGATGGAGAGCAGTGTTAAGATCTTAGTAGTCCGTGTCAGTGGTTCCAATCACCTTTATGGCACAGGCCTAGAATCCTATTGCTTTATAACAAGACTCGGTGTTAGCTAGATGGATGTGCTCATTCAGGGAGTGCAGAAGGGCCTGGGGTGTGATCTGTATGCTTATTAATCCTTTGCCTCGTTCATTTACATACTTGTCACACTCCTCGGGCTAATGTGCAGCGTGTATTTAAACACGTGCTGCTATCAGGAACAAGACTGATTACATGACAGTTTGGATTTCTGTACAAGATTCCTTTTGGGTTTACATTGAGTATGCGGTGTTGTTACCTGTATTGTTCTGCTATATGACTATATGCTATGAGTGGTTTTCAAAATAAAAGAAAAACCTCTACACCTCAATACGCATTTGTTATTCAGTCGATAAGCCTGTGTTTGGAAACTTTTGGAGCTTGCCTTTGCACTTTATCTAAAACCATGGGGTCGAATAGTCTGGTGTGTGAGTTCAAGTTGCTAAATTCATGTCACCTGATAAAGAATACCTGACTTTTTTTATGTGAAATTTTGCCAACAACCTTGATTTCTACTGTAAGAACACTCAATTCCCAGTTGAAAAGATTCACCTAGCAATGAATATTGAAAAAATGTATTTCCCTCACTGCTGCTTCTATTCATTTTGTAAAATGTTCCTCCCCAGTGGCTTTTAGAGGAACTGCTTATGTCCTCTTATGCTTGAATAGTTAAATTACTGACTGTAAAAAGTAAGCCACACACAGGCAGTAAATCATTTCTGTCTCGCACAGTGGTGATGGAGAAATTGGGAACACAAAATGATGGCCATGAGGACACATATACATACATACACACCCACATACACACCTCTGTAACTCCACGAAGAAAGGCTTCCTTGGCGAGCTTGGCAGGTCCATCGACAGTTTTGCCATCATCCTCTGGGCCCCAGCTGGCACTGTAGATGTGTATGTGTTGGGGGTTCAGACCGAGAGACTGGGCCTCCACCACGTCAGTCACCTCCCCGTCTAGCATACGCACACCTGCGTCCATGTTCACACACACACACACGCACACACACACACACGCACACACGCACACACGCACACACGCACACACGCACACAAACACACACACACACACACACACACACACGATGATCATAAATACAAAGGCTTGACAGCTTGGCAGACACACAAGAAGACCACATATACTGTATATGAGGGAAATATCTAACTACATCTGTTGACCCAATCAGACAGGCTCCTCTGCAGTGTACAGTACATGGAAAAGCACTAAAGGCTGGGACAAAATAGAGTTCAATTGTATGATGGGTGAAACTGCCTCCTCCTCAAGTGTAAAGCAGACCTCTGAGACTTATTTTCCCTGTAAGTGTCTAATGGATTAAAGCTCAGTCTCCACCAAACAGCCGAGACGTGACGAGACGGTTTTAGAACGTCTTTAAAACTCCGGGCTTAAGACTTGACATGCTCAGTTTTCGAAACGCCAGCCGCCGAGAGCAGACGTTCTAAAACTGGACAGTTCACACCGATAAAACCTTCTTCTAAAGACGTTCTAAAACCGTCTCGTCGCGTCTCGTCTGTTTGGTGGAGACTGGCCTTAAGAGAAGCAAACAACTCAGCCAAGGCTTAGGGATGGGCTTCATTGCTCCTGAGACTTCAAAATGTCTGCTTATGTGTCAAGTCAAGTATATTAAAAAAGTAAAACAATCATCGATGAAAGTGCTGTACCAGAGATAAAAGTTCAGAAAGTTTTCTTGCCCCAGACTCTTAAGCCTCCCTTCTCTGTCTCTGTGCATCCACAGAGAGAAAGTTGAGAAATCAACATCTTCAAAACAAACAAATTCCCCTCTTTGATGCATTGCAGGTCAGGTTACTCCATACTGCTCTCATATGGGTTAAGTAAACAAAGTATTGGAGCTTTGAAGTCGTCCAAAGGCATCAAACAGGCCAGGCACTGAGCTGCCAGTGTTTCCATGACAGCCTGCACCTCTACCAGAGAGTCACATGGAGAGAGACTCATCTAGACGTGCATCTCCCATCCCTGTCCAAAACATCCACTGATAGCACAGAACCAGCACAGAATCCATTGATAGCGCAGAACCAGCACAGAATCCATCGATAGCACAGAACCAGCACAGAATCCATTGATAGCACAGAACCAGCTATCTTGTTTTTTGCTCCGTTTTATTTTTGTTTTTTTAACAAACAACACAAACTTAAACAATTACAGGTTCAACATATATTTCTAGTTCATGTTTAGCTGGCACATACTCAGTCAGCCAATTTGAGAGGGAAAAATATGTATTTGTTCCAATAAAATCAAAACATAATCAAAGGCATTGATGGGAATTTGAGTTCTGCCTAGCACTCAAATGATAAGACACTAGTGACTAGACACAGGTTTTTTAAACTTGGTCTTGTGAATCCCATACATATGAGCACATGTGTAGGGATTCACAAGACCGAGCCCGCCTCCTGCTCCACCTGCGTGACCACACAGCCCTCCACCTGCCCACTTGTATCTCAGTGAAACTGAATGACAGCTGGGATACTACCACTTACCATCTGGAATGACCGTAAAGACTAGAATTATGGCACTATTTTGACTGAGTTCATGATATGACAGCTGGAAATAAGCAGCAGGGTATTGAGATTGGCAGATAGGTAATGAGACAGAGCATGCACTGAGTGGATAAACGAGCTGCCTGTAATTAACAGGATTACACATGCTTACGCTGCATCCTGAAGTCAGAGGACCAGACTGAAATTATAACACATTCTCAGGACAGAACTAGAGAAAACGCACACACACACTGGGGAATTACAGCACATACAACACTGTCTTACAATAATGCATAGACAGTAGTGATGTGACGGTACCAAAACTTTACTTCAGTACCGATACCAGCCCATGTATCACGGTTTCAATTTTAGAACCATACCACAGGGAAATAAAACAACATGAAATAACACTTAAAGTCAACTTCGTTTAGATTTTATTGCCGTCAAATAGCCATTAATTGTTCTTTTGAAGAGGGGGAGCAGAAACTACAAAAAGTGCTCCCTGTAGGCAGGGGTGCAACAACCTATCAGGGTGTATGCAACATCCTATTTATCACCCCTCAACCAAACCGATGCTTACCCCTCCTGAGTGTGCACATGCATAAACACATCTTAAATAATTATCAATTTCAAGAATTATAGTATGTATTGTGTTACAATACAAAATTTCAGCAATATTACATTTCTGTAAGCTGAGTTGACTGATATTGAATATTATGTCACTGTCACGTCTTCTGCATCTGGTATTAAATGAGCGTATGCTACAGTGTGTGTGTGTGTGTGTGTAATTGGCATAGTAAGGAACACTCTAGAAATCCTCCTATTGTCAAATGTCAAGATTTCCCTTTAGAATAAAGTTGAATCTGTCTATGACATTGCTGCTTTTTGGAAGAAATGGGTAAATGTCTTGAATGATGTCAAGAAAAATCACTTTATGTGATGATATACTGAGTAACAGGCTCTTCCTCTGTTGTCAAATTATTAATTTCAATTACAAAGCAAAATATATCTGCGATCTTCCTTCGATTCTGAAGTCTGTCACATATTTCAATGCCAGTGGTCTCAACAATCACACTGAACACGGCCTGGTTAAAATGGCTTTCAGAGTCTTTCTCATCCATCAAGTTACCGCTGTCAATTTCATCATGAAATGTTTTACGTTTGCCGTGACATTTTTGGATAAACTGTGTACTAGTGTTAATCTCTGAGGCCTTTACTCAAACCATAGCGACAGCTTTTTCAAACCCGCTCTGTACTGAGACAGACAATTTTTTTCAGACTCAATCAGCATAATAGATGTCTCTAGATATATTTCTGCTGACTGCATTGCTATGCGCAAGCATGTTTAAACTGCTTAGTTTCCACTCTACCCGTTTCACTTCTGTAGCATTTTGGAGTTGACTGTCAATGGTTTTTCCCAATCTCTAACTAGACCCTTATTGTCTCCAGGTATATGACATTTTAAATGGACGGCTAATTATTATATTCCCTAACTAAGTGATTGTTACATGCTTGCGCACCTCTAATTGTTTTATGCAAAGCAACACACCTTGTTTGTTTTATTTGAGTACATTAATGTTCAACTCTTGGATAATAAACAAGAACACTATAAGCTTTAGAAAATCGCCTGTTGCTTTTTTCTGCTCTGGGATATGGGCCCTCTGCATTTCACAGGCCCAATCTCAAACACGATCTGAGTCAGTTATTTCAGTGGAGGAGGCCAGGCTGATGGCTCAGAGGGATCAGGAATGTGTCGGCTCTCATTCACTGCACTGTCTGTAGTAACTAAAGCACCCTCAGCTTGCTCCTGCTCCTCGCTGGTCTCTGATCTGCCACCTGTGCTTAACCTCAAACTGGGTAGCCGCTCTACCTATTTAACAATAAATGCCCCAAAATTTACAAAATCTTTCTTTCTTGTATTTTTATATCAAAGTCCCATTACTTTTACTTCCTGGGATATGGCATGCTTTAAGTGATTACTTTATGGCATACCAGTAGGCACAAAAATTCCAACCAATAATACCATCACAGATTATTCAACAATCCCCCCCTCCACACCACCCATTATATAAACCTGTAACTTCACAACTTCCAAAGTGCCAATATGGTACAGTGGTGCATTTTTGGGTGTTCACCCCTGTTTCAACTGGAAATACGTTGAATTCCAGAAGCAAGACACCACTGAAATGTGTAAATGTGTAAATAAGCATGTTATAGCAGGGATTTTAGTTTAACTTTTATGCAAGCAAAAGTGATATAAACACAATACCAATTCTGGAAAAAGCTCTAGTATAGTACCAGAAAGAAATCAGGTATAGATAGATAGATAGATAAGTACTTTATTAATCCCAAAGGGAAATTCAAATGCTTCATTCAGTATTATCACGCCATGCAAACCCAGTACACATGCACTTGCATTGCATATCCACATCACAATCGGGGTGATGTTCAAAAACATTCAGTGGCATGTTGTGCCCGGGACAAGGACTGAAAACCCTCTGAATAACACTGGGGCAGCAGAACAAGTTTCAGCAGTCAAAAAAGAAAACTAAGATGAAACTGAGGTTGAAACACAAAGTAAAGGCTCAGTGAGATCAAATCAATCATCCACTTTTCCTTTTACTGTACCTCCAATCTTGGCATTGTAAGCCACTCCGACTCCACAGATCCCATTGCTGGCTGTCGCTGCCACCTCTCCTGCACACCTTGTTCCATGCCTAGAGAGTGAAAAAGAGAAGAATGTTAAAGAAAACGAATCATCCTTACGAGTTTCATTCACCTAATGATGAGCCAAATTATTGTATACTTGCCCCCAGGTAGTGCACTTTGTCTACCAAAGGGGCTTGTGAAGGAATGTGCTTCCTCCAGTATCGCGGTCAAGCTGGATACTGAAAGACAAAACAAACTCATGGAGACAGGTTCTTGGCTTTGCTTTCCTTAAACAAGTCTGAATTCCCATTTGTCCAAAAGAAAACATTCAGTCGATGAGTGGAGATCACGATACGTTGCCTGTGCCCTTCTAGCATTAGTGACCTTGGAGTGGCCACAGGGCCTGACTCAAGCCAAGGGAAAGAGAAATGAGATGACATGCTACCATCACACAAAGGAGGAAATTGTGAATTAGATTTGCCATTTCCACAAAGGGCCTTTCATTGGGCCTGTGCCTCACTAGTAAGATCTCTCCCTCCAGGCACTGCAGGGTTGAGATTCAGGGAGCCAGTATTGAGGGAGCGAGGGGCTGATCATCACATTCCAGTCAGGTGCATTCCCATGTTCTGCCAGATGATATGCACTCTTAATGCCCTTAAAACCACAGTCTCCCCATCGGATCACAGCCATTCCCAAACAGCACTGCAGGAGCCTGTGCAACACTGTGCCAGATCAGCTCACACAGAGAAAGAGGCATAGAGGAGGAAAGAGCAGAAACAGATGAGCTCCACTTCCTAGGGAACAACATCCATTCAGGCACTCGGGGTATCCAGCCAGGGTATTTTTTTCTTTTTTTGTTTTGTCCCCCCCCCTCTTTTAATGGAGTAAGGTATGCACTGGAGAGTGCCCTGATCAAGCCCCTCTGAGGGTTTTTTGCACCTCTCCATCACATTTTCTGTTGTTTAAGGATATATTACATTGTATGTTTTGTATATGTGTAAACAAATAAAGACAAAGATAAATAAGTACCAAAACTCCGACTTGTACGTCTAAACTTCATTGGGCTGTGAATTGTAGACATCCTCCATTGATAACAAGGGCTACATCTGGTGTCAGCATATGGCCATGTGCAGAACTGAGTCACAAATTCAATGAAGGTAGCCTATGAAAATGGTTTGCCATGATGAGCTATTCAAGAGTATGAAATAAATTCTTAATGCCTCCAATCTTTGCGTTATTTCCAGTGCCTTGTAAACTGCCATGCCAGACAAAAATCATCACAACCCAAGGGTCAGCTCCAGTCAGTTATTTTTAAACCACACGTCAAAACACAGGCATAAGGACTGTGGACTTGGCCTGCTTGACAGAAGGTCAGAGTATGGCAGTGGATCTGCCAGTCCCCTGATATGTCTTTAGATACACTGTGAGCTGTAAGGTCAGAGGTTAATGTCATTGCCACTGTCCCCCTCGGCACCGAGTCTCTAACTTGCAAGTGTCATGGGACTTCAGTTAGACTGGGTCAGAGGCCCTGCTGCAGCACGCTCCACTGGTGCAAGGAGGGATGCATCGAGGTGTTTGAAAGACTCCTGGATCATAAAAGCATATAACACAGGCACAAGACTAAACACACACACACTTTATCGTGTGGAACATTTTCTAGTGAACTTTATCTCGACTTTCTTGGAAGTGCTAGTCTGTTGACTTTGGAGTTGAATGTCTTGCAGCATCTGTGTTTGGAAGCGATGCAGCTGCTGATAAAGGGCAGCTCAGGTGTCTGTGATAGGATGCAGGGCATGCACAGGCTTATACTTCAAGTCTTTGTCTGAGCCTTTTCCAAATCTCCCTTTGACACATTCATTACATTCACTATTTGGTAGCCTCATTCATGGCAGACATATGCTATTACAGAGGTAAAACCCATGGTTTCTGAATCTGATTATGCAACACTTGCATAATCAGGTTCCTGGGAGTGATTTTCTCAGAGTGATAAAATGGATTCAAGATGATATCCCATTACTGTTCCCATTCACATCTGTATGCTAAACTGTTCTGGTGAATAAGAATGCATTGGTGGGTAGAAAACGTTTGCTAATTTTGCTTGTGAAAGCAGCTTGCTCCCTGCTATTTACTCAACTGATTTGCAGGAGTCTGTACGGCAATTACATTTTCATTCAACTATTGATTTGCAGGTTGGCAGCAGGACCGCTCTTTGTGCATCCAATCACCAACAGCTAGTCAAGCAAATGACACCCAAGGTCAAATGTTATTTTGAGTTGTGGGGGTTTAAATAATTCAAATAAACTTCTCCTAGTAATGGGTTTAGTCAGACTCAATTTGGTGGAAAAGGTGACAGTCCTAATAGAAAGTAATTTGCAGGTCAAGATCACTTTTATGTAGCTGGGGCTGATTCAACCAATTAGGTGCAGTAGGCACAAAATCACAGAATTTATCATAAAACTTGTTTTACCTAGAAGTAGCT
Source organism: Rondeletia loricata (assembly GCA_900302605.1). Classification (NCBI taxonomy): domain Eukaryota; kingdom Metazoa; phylum Chordata; class Actinopteri; order Beryciformes; family Rondeletiidae; genus Rondeletia; species Rondeletia loricata. The sequence continues at coordinate 12,305 of OMLI01017287.1, forward strand.
GATTTCAGAAGCAGATCTTAGCACACACACAGACTATTGTTGTTTGAGATTTGGATTGCAATGACAACTATAAGCTTACTGATTTTTGTAACAGGGACAGGTTGTAACACAGAATGCTCTACCTTTGCTCTACCCAACCAAAATTGGTAGCCAATCAACCTAAGTAGCTTTCAAGGATGTATTGACCATTAACAATTACACACAGAAGGTGCCACTCAGCACACAATACAGGTATGAACATCTTGCCAGAGGCTTATTACTGCAATCACATTCAAGACAATGGAATTAAATACTGATCAGTTAAATTATGTTAGGTTGATTTTGGAAATCCAGTGGACATATCAGTTAATCTGTGAAAATGGCACTACAAAGGATGTAAAACCACACAGATAATGATTGCAGACAATCAAATTTTTGAATGCAATCTAATGGCAACACAAACTAGCATGCATTATTGTTTAAGTATTTATTGA
>OMLI01017291.1:9342-19426 GCA_900302605.1 Rondeletia loricata
TCTCTCTCTCCTCTGGACCCTCCCCAGTCATCACTCTGGCAGCTGTCTCAGAAAGACTTTGTCTCTGTATGACAGGCATGGTGGTGTGTGTGTGTGTGTGTGTGTGTGTGTGTGTGTGTGTGTGTGTGTGAGAGAGAGAGAGAGAGGTCCTTGAAGTAGACCCTGGAAGCTGAGGACCAGCTGGACTCTGAGTACTGCCTGCTGATTCTGCCTGCCCTCCCGATCCCTCAATCCCTTACCTCCTTTCCACAAACCCTCTCCTCCTCCCTGACACTCTCCTTCTCTCTGTCTCTCTCTCTCTCTATCCCTCTTCTTTTCTCCCCCTTCCATCCTTCCCTCTCAACTTTCATTGCTCCCTCTAGTGTACTACCTTCCTACTTCTCTCTGTCTCTTACAGGAAAAATCCACCCTAAAACACTTTAGCACTTTAAAAACCAACTACTGCTGAAGTACTTCGCATTTCTGGGCCCATTCTGTTGTTTGGTGGTCAAAACACAGCCAACCGTACATGACATGACGTCACGTCGAGATATTTCCAGCACAGCTACAATGGAGTTTGATAGCAGGAAAATATGAGATATCTAGAACATCAACAGTCAACATCAGGTTTTGGTGTCAGTCCCTCAGAATCAAAGAGCAAAAGCTTCTTTCTAGACTCACCATTTTGCACCAATGTTCAATAATCATACAAGAAGAAATCTATCACACAAGCGGCAGAGATACTGTATCAATTTATCCACCAACAGTAGCCTCAATAGACCATAATGCAATGCAGCCACAAGACATGTTGCACATTGAGTAAGGGGCACGGTCGCAATCATAGACACGCCCCAATGTTCACAATCTAGTTAGCAAGTTAGCTATATTTATATGCTCACAAGTTCAGGCCCCTTCTTGAGGGAAAGTGGGTACACCTAAAAAAGTTAATTACAACACTTCATCACAAAATAACTCTGCATTGAACATCACAAATTAATGATATCTAACAGTGTAAAGATGATGGTGGGTTTTTCCTTTAATTCCATGTCTGTTCTGCTTACTTTGATAAATTTTCACCCTTGCTATGGTTTAACAGAACTTGCCGGCTGCTGGTTTTTCCTACAGGCTCTAGCACAGATTAGCAGGTGAACTCTGAACCATGTCTGTACTGGCTGTACACCCTGGGGAGGTCAAGAACTGTCACTGTGCTCTATCCGACTGATTAGCCTGCACGCACGCACGCACGCACGCACACACACACGCACACAAAGCGCGTCACCCTGCAGACACACATCTAGCTAACACTGCTGAGTGTGACCTCTCTGTGGCACCAGCTAATGTGTTACAACAGTCCTCTGGCCTCTGGCCCCAATTTACTATGCCTGGCTACACTGGCTAGTACTGCATTACTGCCATACAGTGACAGTCTGCATACAGCACTCCACAACAGCAGAGATGTCTTAGGCTACGTTCACATTACAGGCCTTAATGCTCAATTCCAATTTTTTGCTCAGATCCGATCGTTCTGTCTTGACTTTTCACATTCATGTTTGGAAGTGACCCATATCTGACATCAGTGTGAACAGACCTCTGCCCTGAAAGGACCCGCATGCGCACATGAACAACAACAAATTACGTCACGTGCATGACCCGCATGCACACATGAACAACAACAACAAAAATTTATATTTGCGAAACAGTCCATCATGGAAATTAATGAAATAGTGGTGCAAGCATTCATCTCAAGGATTATTTGCTGTGGAGGTCAGATGACAGTTCGTCAGCTGTTGAGGATGAGGGCGAGAAGGCGAAAAAGGGCCAAAGGTATAGCTGTAGCTATATTAGCAGCTCCATTTTTCTTAAGTGAGCCGCTGCTGTCACTGAGTGATGGCGACAGTGATCTGTGCCTGTGCAGTGGAGTGTGACGTACAGAAAACACATGAATTCCGATCTGACAGTTCTCACTGCGGTCGCATGGCCACAGATCTAATATGTATCAGATCTAGGACCACATATGAAATGGCCCAAATCTGATTTGAAAAGATCAGATTTTTGTGTTCACACTGCTCAGAAAAAATCTGATCTTCCACCTGTAACGTGAACGTAGCTTTAACCATTGTAGAAGTCACCCCACCCTGCATCTAAGACAATATGTTCCTGACGTTTCCCTTGGGGTGGAGCAAGAGTGTAGCAACAGTAGAGCAAGTTTGTAAAAAATGGGACTTTGGACTTAAAGGAAAATTCCACCCTCAGATAATCTTACACTGTTATATATTATCAATCTGTGATGTTGTACCCACTTTCCCTCCACCTGCCAAGTCTACTTCTACTTCATTAAGTGATTTCCTACAGTTCACAGAATGTCTTTCAACATCCCCCAGAGAAATGGGAGCGAACATTTCAACTGTGGGTTGTACGTGACCAGAGTAAAGCTAGCTAGATATTGGATAGTGGATATCTATTTTTCCACCTTGAATAACTTGTAAAGCAAACAAGTTAAAGCATATTAATGAGGAAGAACAATTTACAACCGCTATTTTCAATATCTGAGAAAAAAAAATTTGTATGTACAAATGCACATTTCAAAAGCATTTGTGTACATCACTTCCTGTACACAAAAAATTTCCCCATTTGGGCGGCAGAGTGACTCAGTGGTTAGCACTGTCACCTCACAGCAAGAAGGTCTGGGTTTGATTCCCAGCCCTGGTCCTTTCTGTGTGGAGTTTGCATATTCTCCCTGTGTTTGCGTGGGTTTCCTCTGGGGGCTCCAGTTTCCTCCCAAAGTCCAAGTCCACATGCTAGTCAGGTGGATTGGAGACTCTAAATTGCCCCTAGGTGTGAATGGGAGTGTGAGTGTGGTTGTCTGCCTATCCGTGTTAGCCCTGTGATAGGCTGGTGACCTATGCAGGGTATTTTCCTGCCTTCCTCCCAATCAAGCTAACTATACTCTGGTTTTTATATGTAGGTGGAGAGAGCAACAGCGATAATGCTAGTGGAGCGAGAGATCTTCTAGTCGAGAAAAAGGAAGAGTTGCGCTCCTTTAATTCTAAGATTTCTCATGTTTGTATATATATATATATCACATTTCCCTTTACTGCACACTGTACATGACAACACCGTTATAAAGTGTGTGAAGTGTGATGTTGACAGCACACAATTTAAAACCAACATCACCACAAAAATGATGCATAATAAGATGTTGCTTGGCTGTGGCATGATAAGGTGCAGTCACAAAGACAGAAGAATCTATAGCCAAATGATAGATACAACAGATGCGATCAATGCAATTGCATAATGAATGATGACAGATAAATGGCATGTTGTCTTGTCCACCCACAGTAAGCAGGGTGTAATCAAATCATAACAGTCTTTGAGAAGCATGCCTCACAGGCCATGTACAGTACAATTTCTGTTGCAGAGGTTTCTATTCATCAATCCATCCCTACCCTCCTCCTGCAAAATGCATATATAATAATAATAATACACTTTATTTGTAAAGCACCTTTCATACATGGTTTGCAGCTCAAAGTGCTGGACATAAAATGGAACATTAAAAGAAGTAAAAACAACAAAACATAGTAAAATAGTAAAACACTAATAAAAATAAAATAAAGATACAATAATAACCGGCAATGTTAATTTAAAGCTAAGTTAAAAAGATGGGTTTTGAGTGTTTGAAGGAGCTGACTGAACTCGCCTGTTTGATATAATAAGGGGGACAAAACATCCCATAAAAATTTGAATAGCAAGTCACTCTGTATATACAGCATACCAGGCACCATATCCCCTATTCCTCTGTGACTTCTATCATACCTTTAGCAAATCTAACAAACTGCATTGACAGTAGAGGTTAATTTGTTTGCCTGTTGTCATTGACGCCCAGGACCCATGTCGATTTGAGGCCACCAGAACTCATTCATTCATTGTCTTTACCTGCTTGTTCCTTTTCAGAGTCACGGGGGGCTGGAGCCTATCCCACCATACACTGGGCGGAATGACGGGTCACCGGTTCATCGCAGGGCTAACACAGATATACAGACAATCACTCACAGTCTCCAGTCCATCTGACTTGCATGTCTTTGGACTGTGGGAGGAAACCCACACAAGCACGGGGAAAACATGCACAACTCCACACAGAAAGGGCCCGGAATCGAACCCGGGGCCCTGTTGCTGTGAGGTGACAGTGCTAACCGCTGAGCCAACATGCCGCCCATCACAATAACTTTATTCCAGAAAAAAAGTACAAATAAATTGCTCCTCAAGCAGGCACTACACGTCCACCCAGCCTACCACGTAGACACGCTTGTGTCATCACAAGAGAGGGAAAATTAATTAGGCTTTCATTAGATGCCTGTCACTGGGACATAGCCACTGACATGTGCTATGTTATATAACACTACTTGCGGTATGCACATGTCACGCTGCTGTACAGAAAGCATGCTACCATGATGGAGCTGTATAGGGAGTCAGAAAGACAGCGCCGAATGAGGATGACTTAATAGTCTTCTGTTTATGATATTATAGTATCATGGCTTTGGGGCTTTGAATGCACTATGCTTGTTATTGAAAAGCATTAGTTACATTTCAGCTCAAAGTAGCTTCAAATAATTTGCATGTAATTTTTAAGCTACTATAGATTTCCGATTAATGCTGTTGGCTCGGAAAACCTGGTTTGAAGAATTATCAATACAATTAGCAAAAACCTATAGGGTTCTACTACTGTGGACTTGAAGTCCTAATTCTTATAGCAGGGCTGTAGTGCTGGAATCTGGTTTAAAGACCACACTTTGAGGGTCTTGTGTTTGTCTCAGACATGGATCAACTGTTAGATGGCCTATGGCCTAGATGGATATGTTTATATAATCCATGCCCATTAATAGTCATTCATGCCGACTAGTAGGCTATTGGCCTATAATAAAATAATTGACAAATATTTTTATTAATTTGACCATATTATACAGACCATTGTATTTCAATCAGTCAAAAATAACAATTACTAAATTACGAAAAATAGAAATAAAATAGCATAGCATATGGTAGGCTAGAGGATAGCCGTGTTAACATGAATGCAGTGCAGACTGGTATATTACCCCTGTTTACCATTAGATTCCACTGGACACTCTGCTGTCACTGTAGGTAAGGACAAGTTATTAATCCTATTGAAATTGGTGAATAGGAGAGAAATAGAGTAAAAAGTTGTTTGTATGTGTATGTGACAGAGAAGTGAAAAGTGTCACCATCGGTGAAGTAAGGAGCGCACTGCTTTGAAAAGAAGGAGAAAAAGAAGAGAGGGAGCAAAGAGAAGAAAACAAGGCCTTGGAATCAAAGCCAATCACTTCAAGGGCCTGAACTTGGCCATTGAATTATTTGGAAGAGGAGAAAGAGGGATGGTAAAAAGAGGGGGGGAGGGCGAGAAAAAGGGAGAGAGAGGTGAGGAGAAAGAAAAATGATGAAGCAAAGGCTGTCAAGTTGTTTTTTTTTTTAAGAAAGAAAAAGTCCCTGAACAAGAGCAGTTTTCACAGTCTAGCACACAAAGAGGAGGACCGGCTAAAAGATGAGAGGGTTAGCCGCATTGTGCTGCCCCACTTAAATCTTACTTCCAATTCACTAAATGTGTTATTTGACTTGGCAAAGGAGCCGGTATGTCCCATGGAGCAGCAGGGAGTCTTACCAGAACTTTGCCAAGTTTGCAGCAGCCCCGCTGAACAGCCTTCGCCTTGGCTAGCTGGTGACCTTACACTAAGTGGGTGGTTCGACCCAGTGGTGAAGAAAGAGAGGGGAAAAGAGCATAGAGAAAGAAAAAATAAAGAAAAGCGGTTGAAGTTCAGCCTCTGATTTCAAACCTCTCCTCCTGAGCACTTACCTGACGCTGAGGGGCGAAAATAGAAAAGGACAGAACAAGAGAAGTTTTAAGGAAAAGGAGAGAACAAGAGATGATTCCTAACATGGACTGAGAGGAAAGATCTAACAGTGAAAGTAAAGAGGGAAACTCCCTGTAACACTCTGAGGTCCAAGCTACAGTAGTTAACACTGGCCTGGCCGGGCCCAGGGATTTGTCTGTATAATGTGACTAGCAGGAATGGAAAATATCTTTCTGTGTTTGCTTTGTGAATGATGGAAAATGAAGACCATGAGAACAAGTTAGTAGTATATACTGTGCTGTGGAATCAAAATAATGCAGTTATTAGAGGAGTGGAAAAATCCAATAAAATATCTCTGTGATTGGCCTAAGACAGAAAACCTATTATTTCACTTTTCTAAAACAATAAATCAACACTTATTATGGGGACTTGTCAACTCAAATGACTTTCTAAACTCAGACGCTATATAATATTCAACACGAGCAGTTAAACGTAGATATAGCTGAACCAGCGTTTGGCTTTAAGATCTACAAACAATAAACTGTTTCTGCTAAATAAAACATGCTTTTACATATTTGAGATATGTGCCAATCCCCTTGAAAATATTACTCTCCATTGTGTGCAGTGTAGCCTGCAAAGTTCCTGTAAGTGCCTCTGTGGCCCAAATTTCACCATAGTAATTCAGTATATAAAAGATGATCTGATCATATACTGTATCGCTTACAGCATAGTTGACTATGAGGTCAACAGTTAAAAAAACTCAAACTCTCTATACAATCCCTTATGCCATTCCCTTAAACAAAACTTAACGTTAGGCTCTATTTGCGAGTAGTGAGTTTTCCAGAGACTCATGCCGTCATGTTTGAGAGCTCCAGACAGAGGGGAGGATCTTCCCACAACAAGGCCGGAGAGGAGGCATCCATGGCTGGGAACGTGACGTCAGGATAAACCTGTCTCTTGTAGAGAGAGGCCCCAGACATCCAGCAGCCCCAGCTCCATGAAACACTCCTCCTCGAAAACAACAGTCTCTCTTATTATCTTAAACTCACAGGAATTTGAAAGATGACATCCCCCCCACCCACTTCCCTATGGCCCAGTGGGAAAATAAAAGAGAGAGAGAGAGAGAGAGAGAGAGAGAGAGAGAGATGTAGTGAGGACAGGAAGAGAGGATGAGGAATTATGCCAAGGTCTGAAGATTCATACTGAGGGTGGATTTAGAGAAATGGTGTCTGGCAGCATGCGCAGGGTCAAGCCCTGCAGGCCTGGAGCTCAAGCAGCCATATTGGCAGTGACTCCCTCAGTGCAGCAAGGGGGAGGGATTGCTTTACAAGGTACATCAGTCTGCCGGGACCCACCGTTTCCTCTTTCCCACTGTTACACTAATGCAACTTCTATTTTTCTTTCGCACAGTTTATCTTTGATCGGAAATATATTGCTCAGTCGGCAAGCAGTGTAAACATCCACATAATTTGCAGCAGAAATCATTACTTCCTGTAGTTATATTTACTATTAGGATGATGATACTCAGAGGGGAATTTGTAATCAAGGCATCAGATGGTGTATGCCATTCCCCACAAGGACAGAGTGCTCCTTCCCCTTCCTTCCTTTCCTTGTGAATATTTTTGGAATGTAAAGGATCAACCTTGGATTCAGCCATTTTCAATAAACAGGGGAATTCAAATAATCATTGTGACATATTTTCTCTCTCTCTCTCTCTCGCTCTCTCTCTCTCTCTCTCTCCCCTCAGACAGCTTGGTCACCCAGGCCCGCTGGAGAGGGGACTCACCCTGATGAAATAGAGGTAGGCAGTTGTTCCTTCAGCCCCAGGGTCATTATTTAAAAAGTGACAGAGACTCCAGTGAGTGAACGTGAGAGAGGTGAGGAAGGAGGGAGGGCACTATGAGAGTGAAGAAGAAAGAGGGAGAGGAGAGAGCGAGAACGACAGTGAGGAGGGAGGGGGGGGTGGCTCTGTTGTGCAGGTGCATTGTCCAGTGGAGGGAGAGGGTGCTGGGAGACAAATGAATCCAGCAGGCATTTGGTACACACCGGAGATTGCTTATCGATCCAGATCGCAGTATTCAGGCCGGCCTGGGAGAGCGCTGAGAATTTTCTGAGCGAGTTAATAACCTGGCAACTCAGCTGTCTTGTCCAATTCACCACAGGCAGAGGCCTAATCAGGGCTGGATTCCTTTTTCTGTCTGAGGAGGGGGCTCTAGCCCGCCGCCCTCTCTTTCAGCTTCGCCCTCTCTCCCCGTCTCTCCATCTCTTTTACCCTCCCCTCATCCCTCCCTCCACGGCTCCTCACTTCCACTCCATCGGAGCTCTGAAAGTGATTGAAATGACAGCCTATAGAAAGAGGCTAATCAAATTGTTTATTATCAGTCTGAATCAATATGTATGGATTGTTAAAACATCAAAGTCAGCCCCTGGAAAAGTAATAGTCGCCGGCCGGCAGCAGCTGCTCAGCCAAGGCCGGGTCCCTGGGAGCCTCGTTCCATTTAAAGCGACTTTCACTCTTACTTAAGTCCCGATGACCCGGCGAGGTCAGTTGGCTGAAGGGGATGTACATGGTCGTGCAAAAGGGGCTACAGCCCAACTGCATAAAACCCCTCTAAACTGCCCTCCAGCTACTCATATACATGTCTGTTCGGGCTGACTGATAAACAATCCATCAACTAAATAAATGAGCCACCACGGCACTGAGATAAAGACCATCGCTCACCTACTCTGCTCCGAGCAATATTTTGGACTACTGGTCATTGGTTCCCTCAAATTCAATATTTTGCACCCATGCTCTCCTTTGAATCCAACACTCCTCTCTTCAGGAAAACAGCCTGGGTTGCAAATGAGGTCAGGCTGATGAATGAGTCAGCCGAGGGGATCAAATTGCTTCGAGATGGACATTGTAGTTGGTCTCAGGCTCTGAGACAAGCTGGCATGGAAGATTGATGGATAGCCATTGTCCATTCATTGGCGCCGAGTGTGACACCTGATGTTGGGCTGGGGTCTCCCTCCACCTCCTACACCCCACGAACACAAGCCATGTGATGCCCTGATAGAATGATTAGACACTGAATGATATCTTCTTCTCCAGCTCTCCATCTCGACCAGTTTACTGCTAGCAAACACTGAGACGGATCACACCATCTACAGCCATCGGGTCGAATCCAACAACAATCCCGGAGCAGATTTCATGTTAGAGCATTTAGGTTGCCCCGTTACACACGGTGTAATTATGAATTTGTTGCTTCGCATATCCCCAGAGGGGTCAGAAGACTGGGTCAGCCACAAGCAGCAGCCCTGGAGCAGGTAGGGGTTCAGTGTCTTGCTCAAGGACACGTCAAAAGGGATGGACTCATTTGCCGTTGCAGGGATCAAACCTCAGTCTCTGTAGCCCGTCGCCCTCATTTTGCTCACAATTCTGTCACTCATTTTAGTGGAGTAAGATTACCAATTCAATAGAGCCAGGTCACCTCTTCAAACTAGACACTAATCCATATCAATAAGGGAGGCTTCCTAATTGGAAGTCCACTCAACTCCTTATCATCAGCCCCATTACATGAGCCACATGAAAGCACAATCATCCATCATACTCCAAATTTGTTCTGTCATTTTTCTTTTGGATGTAAGATAAAGGGCCAGGGGCGCCATATTGATTTTATAAAAAACATGAAGCTGAGACTCCAGAAATGGAATGTTTGCCTGTTATCGATAATTGCTCTAATAACCATGACAGACAGAGGAAGAACAAAACACATCTGGGCCCGAAACCCTCAGAGGGAACATATCTGAGAAACTGCTCTGTGAAACAGGTTTCACAAGCTATAAGCCCCATGTTTGTTTGTTTTTTATCTACACCTCCATTTGTGTTCTCTTCCCTCGTGTTTTATCATTGTATTTTGACACATTGTTTTATCACTTCGCTATGTTTAACACTGCAAATTAAGTAAGGCAACTAAGCAAACCAACAAGGCCAAACACGTTGTTCGCTCCCATGTACTGAATCCTTAAAAATGTGAAAGTGATGGAAAGTTGCAGATGCATAACTTGATTTGAAATAATCCAATGTTTCTGCATTTTGTGCCAGAGGTATGTCAAATAAACTGACAGCTGGAATACCCTAGGTCAAATTCTCTAACTATAGTGAACATGAGGCCTTTTGAACTTGTGCACTCCTCCTTCCCTCCCTCTCTCTCTCTCTCTCTGCTTCATTCCTGGAACTCTAGTAGGTATCCCTCCCTCCC
>OMLI01017308.1:0-11382 GCA_900302605.1 Rondeletia loricata
CATCTAAGCATGCACACACACTCATGCAGACTCACCTGTCCTCCGTTGGTGGTGGAGAAGATCCTCATGGTTCCTCCACACTGTTTGACATACCAGAGGAACCAGAGAGCCGACACCTCGTGGGGTTCAGAGGTCACGTTCACGTTGACAAACAGCTTGGCGAAGCGACGGGCAGCACTGGGAGATAGGGAAGGGGGTGGAGGAACAGTGAGAACATTACTCCATACCTAAAAATTTGGAAAAGGTGTGTGTAGACTACCTTATCTATCAGATCCTAGACAAATATTTCATCTATTTATCAAGCCTTTATTTAATCAGCCAATTGGGAGCAAATCTCTATTTATAATGACTACCTGGCGAAAGCGCACTATGTCAAGCATCTGAGATGTTATGTGCTACCTGGTCCAGCAGATTTTGTCCAAGAGCTGTTGCATGGTCATCTTGTCCCACTCCTCAGCATGAGGAGCTCTCCAGGGAGCTTCTCTAGGGATCTGAAACAGGAAGTAAACATCTAGCAAAGATAAGCAAGGAGGGGTGTGTGTGTGTGTGTGTGTGTGATTTTGAGATTCAAGATTCAAGAGTTTTATTTGCGTGTGTGTGTGTGTGTGTGTGAACAAACAGAGATGATGATGGGTCTTTCTTTACCTCCTTGCCCATCTCATCCATCTTTCTCCACAGGTTGTTGAAGTCCATCAAGGCAAAGGGGTTCCACATGGGAGGGAAGGAGCCTTTGAATGGGTAGGGCTTTCCCTGTTGGACACACATCATCATCATCATCATCATTATCATCATCATCATCAACATTATTATCACTTCCATCATTGGCAATGCCATTGTCAAAATCACCAGCAACCTCAATATTGCTTCCATAATTGATATGCAAATATTAGGATTAGGTGTACTTTTAAATCATATTTAATTCAGAAGTTGGTCAACTCAGACTATGTCTTCTTCACCTTTCCACATGTTGTGAGTGTGGGTCAGTTGTGTTCGTGTCCCACTTACATATAATACATTCCACTCAATACCACACAGCTGGAAATACACACCTGTTGATATTAGGGTTAGATCAATATATCGGCCTGATATCTGCCTATTTTTAAATATCGGATATTGGCCAGCCAATGTCATCCAGATAAACAATAAATTATCACCTCTAAAAGCCTGCACCATGGGAGTGCCACAAGGCTCTATTCTAGGACCACTGCTTTTCAGTATATACTGTACATCAATGATCTCCCATCTGTATGCAATGATGTTGAAATCATGATGTATGTAGATGACACCGTGCTATACACCCATGGGAAAAACGCAATACAAGTCACCACGAAATCATCAAAGGAAATAGAAAATGTCGCTAAATGGCTAAATGACTCCTGTCTCACTCTAAATGTTGGAAAGACTATAACTATGTATTTTACCAATAGACACAAACTTAGAGACTGTCCTGATATCTGCGTAAATGGATGTGGATGAATTTAAATACTTGGGTGTCACTCTTGATCCAACTCTTGACTTCAAAAAGCATATTAAAAAGATGGGTAACACATTTAAATTTTACCTTGCAAATTTTAGACATAAGAAACTCCCTTACAGTGGAGGCATCAAAGACCTATTTAAATGCAATGATTCTTTCACACTTTTCGTACTGTATGTCAAGTTGGTCTCAGGCAGGTAAAACAGCCTTAAGACCACTTGAATCGTTATATAAAAGCGCCCTTAAAATTCATGATAAAAAAACACGTCAATATCACCACTGTCGTATACTCACTAAATATAATATGTTAAATTGATGATTGTGTTTGTGTTGTTTCTTATTGACTATCTTTGTATTTTGTATTTTTTTAATGTCTATTTTTCTTACTATTTTACTGTTTTACTTACCTGCCCAGGGACTACAGGCGGAAATTAGCAAATTGCTAAAACCCGGTACATTACATCTCTCCTTGTTTTACATAAGGTTAATGTTCTTTGTACACTGTCCCTGTTCAAATAAACAAATAAACTAAACTAAACTAATCCATCTCCGATATTACAGAGGTTCCTCCCTGACTAAAAACAGTCTGTAAAATCTGCGACGAAATTTTATTTTCTTTGCACATTTTAATAATTTAATCAATTGTACTAAATGTTTTAATTTGTATAATTCTTCATTTTAAGGCAGTAAAGTGAGTTCCCCCTACCATTAAATAGGTGAGGTGGGTCACCTTGTCTTAAAGAGCTGCTAAAGGAATTTTATTAGTATGGGTTTCAGTGGACAATCTGTTTTTGAGGCATTCCCACCCTGACAAGAATACAATTCTTTGTAATTTTTTTGCATAAAAAGGGTCATATTTAAAGATATTGTATATTGACACAAAATATCAGCTATAGGCAGCTTCAAACCCAAAATATTGGTATTGGTATCAACCTTCAAAAACCCATATCAGTCGAACCCTGATTGATATGCTTAGAGTGACTATGAACAGTGAAACCACAATGGCACTGCGGTAACCCTTCCTACAGAGAAAGTATAAAAACAGCTTTGGATATGGCCAGTTGTGTAATATTTTACAACTGATCAAAGATTCAGAGTCAGTAAACCTGATAAGAGTTCCCACAATCCATGCCTTGTTCATTCACTTGGACTCTCACTCTATTTCTCAACCACACAACTGATTTACAAATATAGAGAGAAGGGATAAAGGTTGACTCAAGGATCAAAGTCGACTCATGCCATGTTAAACTCTGTGTAGCCTTTGGTGTTTCCAAGGGCAAATTCCAGCTAAAGATTGCCTCTTGGTATTGTGTCTGTGTGATCTAGCAAATTAATATGTGTGTCGGGAACAATATCTGTTCATTGGAGTGTGTGTGTTTACGTAACTGTGTCTACTCTGTCTGGCGTAACATCCATGACATTTGGCTTGACAGGTACATTTGTTTCAAAGCATTAAACACCAGCCTCCCCTGCAAGAAAGACACAAACATCGGTTATCTAGAGTGGTGCCCTTGATACGAGGTGTGTGTGCTCTCTGTTCCCCATGAAGGACAGCCTCACAGGGAATCACTGCTCCTCTTTAGCCGCAGGCCTACACAGAGGCTTTCTGGGGTCAGGCACAGATATGGATTCCTCTAATATAGTGGTATTGACGGGTTAGATTATATCAGGCCAGTATTGGCCTTTTATTAAATATCTGATATCGGCCAGTCATGTCATCCACTGCCGATATGATGGTTCTTTCATGACTACAGTTACATAAAAAACAGTCTGTAAAACCTGCAATTAAATGTATCATTTGCGCTCTTTTTTTGTGATAAACAGTTACATTTTAATCTGGAAAAGCTACGTGTTTCCATTCCTGTTTAGCTAAGGCTATTATCTTACGACTGATCAACCAAGACAGATCAATCAACAGCAGAGGCAATAGACCCTACAATAAAATGTAAATGAATCACCCATATAAAAAGTTGTTCTTGCTAACCAACGTAGTCAGGGCTCAGTGAAGTGTCACCCTGCAATAGTGTGCTTTATAGCTTATCTGAGTTTTACTAGGTAGCCACTGATGTACTACAACACACAGATCACACACACACACACACACACACACACACACACACACACACACACACACACACACACACACACACACACACACACACACACACACACACACAGAGAGAGGGAGAGACAGAGAGAGAGAGACACACACACAGAGAGAGACACACACACACAGAGAGAGAGAGAGAGAGAGAGAGAGATTTGATCTAAAACACTCCAGTATGGGCAGAAATTAGTGAAACTAAATTTTAGAGAGAGAGAGAGAGAGAGAGGAGATGAAGCGCCTACAGTACCTGCTACCATGCTCAGTACTACCCACTGCTGTGGACCGACGGGTCTGTCACCATGGTGATGCTGGTGAAGTGAATACACGAGGAGGAGGGGAGGGGAGGGGAGGATGCATGGCAGCATCTGTTTCGACACTGCGTGTGAGCAGCAAGTCAACCTCACTCAAATGGGAAAGTATCAACCTTAGCAGTACAGGAAGACAGAGACAAGACAACCGTACTGCAGAATGGAAGGTATTTCTATCAGTAGATGCGGATGGAGAAACAGGGCTAAGCGGATCAGCTGTTTTGTATTTTTATTGGCCTATTAGCCATCTTAACTCTAAGATATTTAGCTCTCTTCACTGTCAAATTATAAAATGGTAAGAATGAATGACTTTGTAATGTAAACAAGCATTAAGAAAAAGTACCTGGATTGGCTGCTGGTATCTAGTATTGCATGTTTATAATGGCGGGAAAAGGACAGAGTTCAAAGATGATATCCAATATGTCTGTTAATTCATCCAACATAGAGTTGCCTGGTCTACCTATTCTGATTATAGAGCCCAGCCTCGTCTCCACATCTTTAAACATACTTGATGTTTCAGTGAAAACCAAACTGGTGTGCTTCCCGCTGTGCTACGGTAGAATAGTCCGTCATCCCAGAATAACCACAGCAAAACGAGTGTACTGAAGTCCACGGGCTTGATATGATTCACCCTCCCATGAGGATACTGTCACAAATGGAAGTGTTTATTTCTTCATAGTTTTTGATTTCTTTATTTAGATGACAGGCCAGAAGTGGAGAGGGTGTGAGCCGTATGTGATGACAGATGCAACGGTGTAAAGTTCTACAACACTGAGCCCCTTTCTTCAGAGCTTATGAAAATGAATTTATTTATAGCTCTACTAAATTATGATTCTATGAGTCAACGTTACAATGAATTGCAATCCTTAAGTTACTTGCACAATAACCAATCAGCAAAATCTCTAACATACACGCCATCCACACTCTACCAAGGGAGCAATGGTGCAACCTCAAAGCCCTCCGCTCTTTCTCAATCTTTGATAACCACTGATAGTATTTAATCAAAGTCTGTTTCCCCATCCCTGATAGTGATACCTCATTAATAAATCTAGTGCTGAGAGAGCTGCAGCTGCCTGTTAGCCAGTAGTTTGCTGATAAGGGAAACCAGGTCTGGCCTTTTGGATTACAATCTGCTATAGAAAAGCTGATTAGCTACGCAGCTTGCTTGGATGCTAACCCTAATTACACAATGCCTTGGCACGCATGTGGGGTGGTTAACTCCAGCTACTGTCCTGTGGAGTAACGTGAACACTGTCGTGTAGATTAGGACCAGGCCATAAGTGCCAATTTCATCCCGTGTGCTTTCTTTACTTATGCATTTTGGGATTAGTGCTGTCGTTAGGAAATTACTTCAGTTGCTCCTTAGGTGCTGTGCTTATTTTGAGTTTATTCATCTGAATAGCGTCTTGGCTAATCCAAAGCTACTTACACTCAAAACACATTGTAGTGATACTCACAACAGCAACGTAACATAAGGTCATGAATGAGATGCAAATTCCACACAGTGAAGTCTAGGTAGAGGTTACGGTTTATTGTGCGGTGCTGATGCGGCCCAAAGAAATCAAAGGCTTTCATTAAGGAAGGTTGGGAGATCAAAGGCCGTCATTAGAGATGATAATAATAATAAAACTGTGATACTTTATTGATCCCTGTCGGGAAATTATCTTTTCTCTTGCCCCCTTCCAGGGAGGTCAGAGGTCAGAGTCGGCTACAGAACAGCAGCCCTGGAGCAGGTGGGATTCAGTGACTCAAGGACACTTCAGCAGGGCGGATGCTTGACAACACGGACTGGTTATCTAGCTGAAAGGTTATTTCTGTGCTAGTTGTCTTTCGTGTAATTGGCTTGTCTGGATACTGTGCTGCAGAGATTTCCCTACTGAAATTCAAGTGAAATCTACTTTTGGCATTGAGTAATGTTGTAGGAATTTTTGGAGGGTTTTGTATAGCTAGCTATGGCAGCAGTGACAGCAGAAACAAAGCTCCCCCCATCCCCTCCACACACACACACGCACACACACACACACACACACACACACGCACATGCACACACACACGCACACGCACCCACACACAAATACAAATACTGACTGTCAGACACTGATAGGGGTGGGCAGCTTTTGATGAGGCACGCTGCCATGGAAACTAGCCAGGAAGCTACCAGGGAAGTGTGTGTGTGTGCGTGTGTGTCTGTGTGTCTAAGAGTGGATCTCACAGAGATAGTAGCTAGGGAGACACAGTCACCTAGGAGCTCCCATATACTGTTAGGGATGGATTCTGAGCCCACATAATGCTCCAAAACACAATGGCTGTCCTGTCAAATCCTTTGCCAAACCACAGATTTATTTTGTAACTGCCATCTATGCCAACCTTCATGCTGGTGACATTTCACTGCACTGCTGAAGTAGGTCATGTCATCAGTACGTTGGTGCTAAATTACAGAGGATGACCAGAGCGCTAAATTCTCCCTATGAAATCATGGTTGGACTGGGTGTGTAGTATCATATGACCGGCGAGTCAAAGGCAAGGACGGATGAATCTGAATATATCTTCTGAGCTGTATTCAATGGCAGCTCTACCGAATGGCACAATTCCAGTGGAAATATAGGTATTATGACCCTAACCTGATTTAGCAAATTCAGCTTCATTGGATTATAGGACACAGTCATAACACTACTCCTATGGTGGAAATCCCTTCTAAGGGAGGGGAAGACAGAAACAGTAGAGCAGGACTGGCTGATACGCCACAGGACTCTTCATCTATAGCTATAACAGCCACTGAATGGCCTCTGACACCCAAATACTACTGCTGTGCACATCTAACTAATAAAAGAGCAAACCTCCGTCTGTCTGTCTGTCTGTTTCCGTTTTCCTCGGACACCGTCGGCCCGACAGCATTGTGATTTGGCACGGGCACCGGGTGGGATCCCTGTGGGGTACCTGTCTATGTGTGTGTGTACTTTGTGTGTGTGTGTCCATGTCCAAAGTCCATGTCTAAAGTAAGCTACTGTTCATTGACTATGGCTGGAGTTGTATAAGCTCTGTCAAGTATAAGAACACAGTCTATGTCAAGATAAGCTTCCCCATCCCCTCTACACACACCTACACACCTACACACCTACACACACACACACACACACACACACACACACACACACACACACACACAGAGGAAGTGGCCTGCCACACTAAGCAGCCCACTGATTTACAGTAGGGGTACATGGCAGCAACGGCAAATCTAATCAGGCAGAGCATCATGCCTGTGTTAAGGACAGCAGTGCGCCCACCCTAATAAGATATGGAGAGAAGAATAAGAAGAATGAAGAAAGATGGCCTCCGTCTCTCCCTCTTGTTGTCCTCCTCCCTCGCTTTCCCTCTCCTTTCAACCACTCAGAGGAGGAGAAACTGCATTACAGAAGTCCCTCAGGCATAGATTAGCATCTCCAGTCACTAATGTTGGGGAGGAGAGGGGTGGCTGGCTGGTTGAGAGACATGTAGTCGGTCACTGGTAGGAAGCTAATTATTGATATAGGTACATAATACCATGGTCTTCCCTGAAAACCATGGGAAAGACTCTGAGAAGTAAGTGTTATTGGCTCCCCCCCTTTTTGAATCAAGCAATCACAGGTCAGATTGTTTATGTAGCTCATCTCTCACGCCTGCCAGTTTGCTGAGCTGAGCTGCCACTTGTAATTATTATCAACCAATTACTCTTCCAGCTTGGAGCAAACAAGATTGACCGATTTGATGGATCAATTCCCTCCTTGGTAGCCTGTAAGGGTCTGGCTTGTGGGACTATAGGTACAGAAAGTATTCAAACCTAAAGGAATACACGGATTGGCCCATTGGTCAACGTGATGAGAACATAGACAAAATCATCCATGTGTCCCCGGAAGATCATTCGCTCTGGTGCTCCATGCTAACACTTTAGCATACACTGTGTTGAGTGATAGTTGGCGTCTAGCATTATCTCAAGAGTTATAAAAGCTATACTGAGTTAATGATATTTCATTTTTAAAATGTATGAATCTACTGCAGGCCATATAATAAAACCACTAACAACTGTTTATTACTAAAAGGGCAGTCTTCTTACTTTGGATAATTCTAGTCACCTACTATCACTAAGCATAGTGTATGCTAAAGTGTTAGCATGGAGTACTGGAGCAAATGATCTACCAGGGACACAAATGTTTGATTTTGGTGTCTATGTTCTCATCACTTAATGGCTAAGTTGACCAGCAGACCGATCTCCCCAAAACTTGATGTATTCCTTGAAGGTTGGAGGCCAGATTAACATACTGTAATTCACGTAAATTGCACTCAGCAGATTAGTTGTGGATGATAAATTCATACATTCTTCCTAGCATGGCCTGTGGAATAAGCCCAGCAGATTGGGACAGACATGCATTTCCTGTGCATTGGATCATGGCCAAGCCAGTCCGCTCAGGATGCTTGTGTTATCTGCTGGAAATAGTCAACAGTGACCAGAGCTAACACTCAAGGCCACTTC
Source organism: Rondeletia loricata (assembly GCA_900302605.1). Taxonomy (NCBI): domain Eukaryota; kingdom Metazoa; phylum Chordata; class Actinopteri; order Beryciformes; family Rondeletiidae; genus Rondeletia; species Rondeletia loricata. Next base: position 8,400 of record OMLI01017308.1, read on the forward strand.
TTGGAAACGTATGGATGTGTCATGGGAGGTGACAGTCATCCAAAACCACACACAGATAAAGGTACACTCACCTTGACATAATGCACCAGGTTCTCATGCTCGTTGACTTTGTAGGTCTTTATGCCGTACTCTTTGGCCAGTCGGAAGATGCGGTTCTGAGTCGGGCCGATGTAAGCTCCGCCCAGATCAACGTACTTTGTCTCCTTATTCTGCATAAAGCACCGTCAAAACAGAAAAACTTGAACATTCACGTCACAGCAGAAATAATACAATACAATGTATTTTTTGCAATACAGAAAAAACGAACTTTTTACAAGAACATTTACTGTTGGCTCTCCTGGTCTTACCCGTACGGTGAAGGTGCGTCCACCAACCCGATCCCTGGCCTCCAGAACTACAGGATTCAGCCCGCTGGCTTTCAACAGCTTAGCTGCACTCAGTCCTGGAGACAGAGAGGGACAGACAAAGAAAGAAATAGAGAAGTGAGTGTGGACACATAAAATACACTTCCTGTACTGCAGATAAGCAAGATGACACGTGCATATTGTTGTATTATACTGTATGTTTGTACAGTATATGTGTGTAGGTGTAGATGTAGGTGTGTGTGTGTAAGTGTGAGTGAGCGCTACTCCTCCCTTCCTCATTCCTGTTCCCTTTGACGTTTCCACAGTAAAGGCACAGAAGACAGGCTCAGCATTGAAACCATACAAGCAACAGTCCATGATGACCAGAGGTCTGTCAACAATTATCACATGTTGACTCAGAACCATACCGACCGGTTTTTCTTTCTTTCTTTCTTTCTTTCTTTCTTTCTTTCTTTCTTTCTTTCTTTCTTTCTTTCTTTCTTTCTTAACTTAATAACTTTAATTCAATAAGACACACAAACACACGAAAGAGTGTGTGCACTCACGCATGCACAGTACACACACACAGGCAGAGGATTAGCTCGGTACTCTGTGCTGAAATACCAGTGACACAGGACTGTCAGTGCAGCAGCCATTCAAGAGCACACTGTGGAGCACAGAAATGAGAAAGAGAGCGAAAGAGAGAGATGAGTGTTTGAGATATACAACATACTGCTTCAGACAACGCCCTGGTGGAAGAATGCAAAACACAAACAGAGCACGGGGGTTGCTTGTAGCAGACGAAACAGGATGAGAGCCAAGGAAATGCCAAGAAAAAGCAAAAAAAGTCAGTACAGTATGCTCCTCCACGCTCGGAGCTCCACCGTCTCAACAGGCGCTCACATCTGTGCAAATGTTTTCATGGCCCTCGGCCCGTGCTCCCTCCTTCCTATCTTTGCCTCCCTCCCTCTCTCTCCCTCCAGATCCTGCTAAGCCTGAGAGGCTAGCAGGATTTATATTAGTTTAAGCATACTTTGTCATGTATTACCCAACTTCAACCCCCCCACACACCCCCTGTACAAACACACACCAGGCTTTGGAGAAAGCATTAGCCCTGGCCAGAGGAGGCTCACCGATCTTCCCAGTTAAATTGATGCTATTAGGTGTGCTCAATTCAAAGGTCAGACTCTCTGTCGTCCAAAACAAACAGCATCTTTCATTGTCTCCGTCTCTTGTTTATGCCTGCAGCACTCACCGGAGAAAGTAAAGTGGCTTCCTATTGGGATGTTGCTTTGATCAAAGAGCTTGTTTGGCTTCTCTGAGGCATCATCTCTTTGTTACAAAATACAGCCTCGGATCAATTTGACAAACAGATGAATATGAAGCCATCATGACTTCAAAGGATTCAGACTGAGCATTCCTTTGTTGTTTACCTCCATTTCCGCAGCGTGACTGCGCCGCTAAGCACTGGGAGAACCAGCATGTTCCAGTCCTGAACTTCAGCTGAGGAGAACAGCAGAGGGCAGATAGAAAGACTAAAAGAAGAAGAAAAATCGGAGTTTGGGAAGTGGTCTTTTCAACAACAACAAAATGAATCAGGGAGAGAAGGAAGGCGGATTAAGGCTAAGGTGGAGAGATTGAGTCTAGGTGTGGGTCTAGGTCTGTTTAGGCTGTGACTATGTTATGTGACTGCAGTCACTGAGGTTAAAGGAGAGTACCGGTGTCATTCAGAGTTATAGCCCATTTACTACTGTCTACATCTAGTTTACATTTCCCCCAGCCATGGGGGAAGTTGTTTTTTCTGTGGAAGTTGTTTTTAATACTGTACAAGAATGAATGGCAGGAAATGTCTTCTTCTGAAGGGAGGAACACGAGCCCTGATATCTCCAACTACACTGACTGTGTGCAGACACCAAGAATGGAAAGGAGCAACCTAGATGACTGTCACAAACCTACAAATAAAACAGTACTATCCTTTAATGGCTTATGTTATAGGTTGGGAGTACAGGTCATGAATGTTAGATCTGAAATATGGGTCTTTCTGTTTGAGTGAGCTGAGTCTGTGTTGTAGGTTGTGCCATATAGACTGGGGTTGAGCCTGATGCGGTGGCTTTTCCATTCTACACCCAGCCGTGGAGAATGTCCCTGAAGGGATTACTATGCAGGAAAAGGTCAGCCAGCCTTTGGTGGAAACCATGGAGAATCAAAGACCTATTCAGAGAGAAGGGAGATCTCTCCTCCTCCGTCTATCTCCCTCTCTCCTCACTCTGTTTTCTTTCTTCCACAGCCCACTGTCCCCGTTCTGTTTATCAGGTTATCTCTCCATTCCTGTCTTTTCTCCTCTCCTCTCGGTTATCTCTCTCCTTATTTCTCCCTCTCTCCTCGCTCCCCGCCGTCGCTCCTCTCCAGCTCAGCACCTTGGGGCTGTGGTTGACCTAATTGTCTTGTCTCTCTGTGATGTTTGTAAGGACTTGCCACAGTCTGCATCTGTCAGTTTCCAAATACATCTAACCTGAAGGTAGATAGTGAAGAGTGGGCTTGTGGCAATCTCTGTTCTGTCTCGTCTTTTAGTGTAGATGGAGCAGAAAAAGCTCCTGCACAAAACACTCCATAAGCACAGTTCTTATACATCTCCCCCA